>JAODAL010072996.1:0-14893 GCA_025379985.1 Phyllomedusa bahiana | reverse complement strand
ACCCGGTACCTAAGGAGTCTGACAAAGTCTACCCACGACCTCACAAAATGATTGAAAGGGTGCTGTTTGGGTTTACCTTGTATTTGAAAGGGAGTTGGTTGCTATACAGTACAAAATTGAATATTTTTTATTAAAATTTGCACTTTCTGTTAAAGATTGCACTATTCATGTTATGTTAAATGTCTATTGATTCTGTCTCCCCCCCTTTTATCCTGTTCCCCTGTACTGTTAGCAGTGTTCACATTGTATAGTCATGCTTTTTGCAGATATGTAAATCAGCCCACGTCACTCAGCTCTAGTGGGGATTTCCCATAGCATCCAGAAGGGAGGGGGAGTGAAGGCTAAAAAAGACAGGCAAATTTAGTATTCTGGGCTTTCACTTATTTTCATTTGGTTATTCCCCTTTATCACTAACTGTCAATGAACAGTCCATCATACTACCCTGACAAAGGCTATGCTGCCCCTGGCTAGGGAGCGTTTAAACCACTTTTCGTGCCCGCTTGGGAAGGACAGGAGTGCGGGGACAGTTTTAGAGGGGAAAAGGGGCCTCAACTTGGCCTAGCAGGACTTTGGATTCCTACGATTCCCACCAGACCTCATGGCCTTTGGGACCCATTGCCTTGGCCGGGCCCCCCCCCATTATTCCCAACTTATGGAAGATATTCCAGATCTCCTGTCTGGAAGGCACTCGAAGGGATTTTATCTGAGGGAATCATTGTTCTTCTGCTAGATGGTTAAAAGGCTTGGTGGGAAGAGGAATTGTGTTTGCAGACTCCTCTCCTGTTGTTTTTAATATTGTCCCTGGAAATAAAGAAGGCCTCTGCTTCTAAACTTTTCCCCATCATTCCTGTCTGTCTTTTCGCACCACAAAACAAGGGCCCTTGACAACACCACCACGGGCAGTTGAGGGAGAGGACCACCAGAGTGTGCCCAGGGGAATTACCACCATTTCCTAAAATGCAATTCCTTTGGTACCGGCGCAGAGGGCATGAGGGGTGCAGTTTTTGAGTTTAGCCCCATGCCCAAGCGTAAAAGATATGGCTACTACTGCTCCCACCCTCTCCTCTGCCTCTCCGGCCTGGTCACCACACGATGGCAACTTGGGGCCTAATAAAGTCCAGAAGGTCTACACTAGGTATAATCCCAGTAGGCTCTGGGGAGTCTGGCCCAAAGAGCCTGTCACCCGACACGAAAAACAATCACTTTTTTGAATAAAATTTCCAAAGTACTATACAAATGATGCGTCATAAAAAAGCATGTAAAATGAAGTTTTATAAAGTTATGATACATTAAGATACTCCTGCCAGTAAAAATACTCCTGCAAAAATCAAGCCCTTACACAGCTGATGAAAGAAGTTTTAAAAAAGATATGAAAGATGTGAACGAAAAAAAAAACCCACAAAAAAATTTTGTTTCCAAATTTTAAATTTGCTGCATCGGACTTGATAAAGAATATATTGGGGTTTTTGCCATCCAGGGTTCATGAAAGCTGGGGGTAGCCTTCAGTGACTTTCCCTGGGTGTAATTGGGGTTTTTCCCCCAGCATTAGATAACGTCTGGATATTAAAACTTCATACAGGAGCACAAGCAAAAGTGACCTGAGTGCGGAGAATGTGCAGATGACTGATCAGCAGGAGAGAGTCAGCGCTGGAACAGAGGGGGATTGTGAAAGGGAGCAGTCACGCTTCTGTGAAGCACTGACAAACGTCCCCCAGGACGTCTTCAATTTCCCCGCAGAGCAGCCAGATACATATTAGATTATGGAGATTAAGGCCTAAAACAAATGCATATGTTCCCCAAGTAGGTATGTGTGCTTTAAAATACCAATCTGCTGTGCGGATCCCAAACTGCTGGGAAATTATCAATGGGGACAAAAGGGTTTTCAAGCTGTGCGCAATTATACCGCTAAATACAGCTCTTACCGTATAACGTGCACAATTATACCGCTAAAGCCTTTTTATATTTTTTAAGTAAACGTGGAATAGATGTAAAAAATTTTTCTTTTTGATTTTATATGTGGAAAATGTAGTATTGGGACCGAATTTCATTTAATGCCTCGGTGTAATGTGTGAAACCGATGTTATTATGTTAAAAAATTTGGAAAAAGTTTTTAAAAAAATAAATTTTTATCGCTCACGCATACCCTGAGCTATGTACATTTTCTGTCTATCCATCTGTCCACTCATACCATAGGCCACTGCAATAGAGGGGAGAGAGAGAGAAAAAGGCTACACCAGAGAGGACAGAAATGCTGCAGATTTCTACAAAAATTTTCCAGGGAAATCCCCTCCAAAAAGTCGATTTTGGGGGTACATATGTCAAAAAAAAAAAATTACAAATGTACAATCAGTTTTTTTGGATTTTCTGCAGAAAATTCACAACACTCAACTACCTCACTGAGGTCAATGGAAAATAAATTGACACGAGGTAGATTTCAAATCTAAATATGTTAAAATCACATCCACTTTTTTGAATGCCCTGTAAGCTGTCTACGAACAAATCTGCTGTAGAAAATCAAAAGCATATCCAGCCAGTGTGAACAAAACTTAAAGAGAAACTGACAGGTAGTTTCTACCCTGAGAGCAGGAAATATCACAGAGCTCAGCTTCTCTCCTCTATCATATAACCCTATATATCACAGAGCTCAGCTCCTCTCCTCTATCATATAACCCTATATATCACAGAGCTCAGTTTCTCTCCTCTATCATATAACCCTATATATCACAGAGCTCAGCTTCTCTCCCTCTATCATATAACCCTATATATCACAGAGCTCAGCTTCTCTCCTCTATCATATAACCCTATATATCACAGAGCTCAGCTTCTCTCCTCTATCATATAACCCTTTATATCACAGAGCTCAGCTTCTCTCCTCTATCATATAACCCTATATATCACAGAGCTCAGCTTCTCTCCCTCTATCATATAAACTTATATATCACAGAGGAGAGAAGCTGATCTCTATCATATAACCCTATATATCACAGAGCTCAGCTTCTCTCCTCTATGATAGAACTCTATATATCACAGAGCTCAGCTTCTCTCCTCTATCATATAACCCTATATATCCCAGAGCTCCTCTCCTCTATCATATAACCCTATATATCACGGAGCTCAGCTTCTCTCCTCTATCATATAACCCTATATATCACAGAGCTCAGCTTCTCTCTTCTATCATATAACCCTATATATCACAGAGCTCAGCTTCTCTCCTCTATCATATATCTCAACATCTCCTCCACTTCATGGGCCACATACAAGGCACGTGACGGTTGCAGGTTTCCTCTTGCTGCTAATTGGTCTTCCCTGAGTTAACGCCATAATATTCTCTTCTTCTCTGCACCTCTATACATGGTCTATGCTCTGGTGACAATTCTCATGTGTCCTATCCTGGCCAAAATCTGCAGTGAAGTGAAGACATTTTACCAGGTGTTAAACCAGCGGAAAACCCATTCTTCCTATGGCTGGAGTCAGTCTATGGGAAGGTTTCAAACTGCCGGCCCTCCAGCTGTTGGGAAACTACAACTCCCATCATGCATTTATATAATCTGTAACAGTGGGCATGATGGGAGTTGTAGTTTTCCAACAGCTGGAGGGCCGCAGTTTGACACCCCTGGTCTATGGGAAGGTGTCGGCCCCTCTCACCGTTGCTGCTGTATCTTCCATTCAGTATCTAAGGTCTGTGCACTTTTGGGAAGTTGCATATCCAGGCTATGCTTTCCTTGGGTAACAGGAGGCTCATGAATCCTGGAGCCGGGAAGATTTCCAGCATCAAGTGGCAGATTCCTGGAACCGACAATCTCTTGGCTGGATGCAGCATTCCCCAGCTCCCAGCACAGCACATGCAGCCGCGTCGCTTCAACCATTCGTTTCATGTTGGCAGGTAGAGCTTTGGCCGCATACTTTTTTTCCATGCAAAAATAATAGTCATAAAACATGGGGTCTGCAACTAATTGCTTTGGCAGGTTTTTCGGCTATGACCTGTTCTGTTGGATTCTATAGACGTAACATCTGATCTTGACCCTCTATGGCAAAGTCTATGTCTGATGTCCACATTCATTACATGGTCATAAGAATTTGGACACTCCTTGGTGGGTTTGGCTAAATCAGCTGCTCCCATTGTTGTAATAGTTGCATAAGACTGAGGATAGACGCAAGGAACCTTCGTCTGCATACACACAGCGAAGTCACATTATTATGACCACCAACTAATATCCACAGTAACTGCCTTGTACAGCACGGACGACCGCTAGATGGGCTGGGAGTGACTCAATAAGGTCCTGGTAAGTTGTTACAGGTATCTGATGCCGACTGCACCCCACAGCTGCTGGAGGAGCCCTAGAGCAAGTATAATCATTAGGGTGGTTGCATGGTGTTCACATAGCTACACAGTAAGGCCGAAAAAAGACAGACGTCCATCCAGTTCAGCCTATTGTGCTATAATGTTTATCCAGAGGAAGACAAAACCCCCATGAGGTAGAAGCCAATTGTCCTCATTCTAGCGGAAAAAATCTTTCCCGACTCCAATCTGGCAATCAGTATAAATTCCTTGAATCAATGACCCTTCTCCAGAATCCCGGTCACTATAACTTGTTCTATTATTACATCTAGAAATGTCTCCAGACCCTTCTCCAGAATCCCGGTCACTATAACTTGTTATATTATTACATCTAGAAATGTATCCAGACCCTTCTCCAGAATCCCGGTCACTATAACTTGTTATATTATTACATCTAGAAATGTATCCAGACCCTTCTCCAGAATCCTGGTCACTATAACTTGTTATATTATTACATCTAGAAATGTATCCAGACCCTTCTCCATAATCCTGGTCTCTATAAATTGTTATATCACTACATCTATATATGTATCCAGACCATTCTGAACTCTGTTAGTGAATTCCCCATGACAAGTTCCTTTGGCAGAGAGTTCCACAGTCTCACTGCTCTTACAGTAAAGAATCCCTTTCTGTGTTTATGCAGAAACGTTCTTTCCTCTTGGCGTAGAGGATGCCCCCTTGTTCTTGATATAGTCCCATCTGACATGCCAACGCTCATCCATTCATTGGAAACCAAGTGGAAAATGTGACTCATGAAAGAAGACCACCCTATGTCAGTTGGTTCAGGTAAGGCTCTGAAAATTGAAGCCTTTTCTTCAATTTAAGAGCAGCATTGAACATCCATCTGCTTTAGAGCCCAATATGCTGTAGGGTTCACTGAGCTGCTGTGTTAGACACACATCTTACATACCCACCAAGCCAGCGCACCACACTAACTTCCTATATGAGCTGCAAGCTGGTGATGTCGAAAGTAGGAAGTCATAATAATGTAAGTCAACTGTGTATATAATTATAGTCATAAAACAAGTCATTGTGAAGACCTGAGCAATAGGACAATGTCATAGGAGGCCACAGTTTCAGCAACTGAATTCATTAAACTTCTGCCTTGTGAGACATGATATGATCAACTAAGTGCTCTAATTGTGATGATTACACGTCCAGGAGCAGAAACATTTCCAAGTGATAGACTGCCGAGTGCTTAACAGGGTTTTCTCAGCACAATGATTAGCTTTTAACATGGACGGAAAGGTAAATGAAGACCATTAGCAAATACATTGCTGTTTTGATTTTGCTTTGGTCAGGTGATAGACGATTTTATCTTCTCTTACAGAACACAAATCCATGCCAGTGCTATTACAGAGCTACGAATGCCGAGCTGACATGCGAATCACTGCTATAGAACCACTCACAGCCTGACCAGGAAGAGACAGCATGCATGATCTAAAACTGCTTTTGACTCCGTGAAGCAGCGTGGTGAGACAACCCCTTTAAAGCATCCTCCCTAAATAAGGTGCTTAGTCATAAAACCCTTTCTAAACCTATATGCACATTATATACACCATATTACCCTATATACACACAAATACACTATAGTCATAGGGGATGGTCCGACCCCATATATAGTTAGGGTTTTATAACTGGTCCCCGATTTACCTAGCAATGGCTCCTTGCAGTATTTGGTAAAATTCATGGTTCAGGGAAGCTCTAGATGGCTATTCGTAAAGGATTGATGTTCTTCAATAGGTGACAACCCTGTTGGCCTCCACAATCTATGGACACAAGATGCTCAGGGGAGAATTTTCCAGGTGTCCCCTGCCTGCCTTCTAATGAGCTTCATTTTTTGGAGGAAGGAAGCTGAGATTTACAGGAACGTTTTGATCTATAACTAAGTTAATCTTTACTCCCAGGGAATTCATGGAATGCAGCGCTGGTGCGGACAATGTCGTTCCAATGACAGAGCTTTCTGCACTGTGGTTTCACAGTGACTGCCCTAAAACATCTGTACACTCAGGAGCGAGGCATAGAGGACACTGGAGATGGTCAGGAGCCAAGTCATCAGTAGGATAACACATTCCTCTCCTCTTCTCTGTGATAAAACACTTGTCATTCCATTAGAGTCACTCCTGCTTACTTGAAAGTCACATGGTTAGTTCTTATTAAAACGTAGAGGATCTTGTATCTGTTACAGAAGGACCATCTAAGACCAAGGACAGAGCCTGGGTTTTGGAGTCTTACATAGTTACATAGTTAGTATGGTTGAAAAAAGACACGTGTCCATCAAGTTCACCCAAGGGTGGGTAAGATGTGGGTGAAGGGAGGGAGACAAGGAGTTCAAGCTTTGCCTCCCCACTGGTGAATGCCCTGAAACCCACAAGGCAAGAACCAATCTGCTCCAGTGGAGACCCCATCTCTGACCCCCAGAGCAGCCACCAGCCAGGATCCAGAATTTTACATGGCTACGTACGCATTAATATTCTTTAGTGTCAGGTAGTTATCTGAGCCTTGCTTGAAACCCTCACCTGTTCCTGCTGTGACCAGCTCCTCAGGCGGCTATTCCACAGATTTACAGTTCTTACAGTGAAGAACGCTCTTCTCCTCTGGAGATTGAATCCCTTTTTCTCTAGTCGAAGGGAATGTCACTTGAAATAATTTTTCCCCATACTTTTTGTAGGGACCATTTATATATTTATATAATTAATCATGTCCCCCCAAAGCCGTCTTTTCTCAAGACTAAATAAGTTCAATTCTACTAACCTCGCCTCATAACTAAGATGTTCCATTCCCCTTATAAGTTTGGTTGCCCGTCTTTGTACTCTCTCTAGCTCCATTACATCTCTTCTATCAGATCTCTTCTGATCCATAAGCTTAAAGCAGAGATCCAACAAAATGATTATTCTCTGTCCCGTTAGTGGAGTACATGATGTAAAAAGATAGAGGTGAAGGTTATTTTATTACTGATGCCTTTATTCTTACACTACCTGTTCATTTCCCGTCCTCCGCTGTACAACATGACCGGCAATCTGATTCACTGAATCTTACATGTGGACCAGGGGTCAAGTTCAATCGCACATTAAGCACAATGTAAAGAGAGACCGACTTCAGGTCCACACATAAAACACCATCAACTTCACTAAGGGGCGCTCCGGCCAGGTGGTACAGCAGAGGACTGGAACCAAGCGAGTTCACAGATAAAGATACAGGAGAATATTATCTCCATTGCTCTTTACATTGTACACCATACCAATGGGCCAAGTGGTAACATTTTTTTGTGGGGAATGCTTCTGAACAAGATAAGCCAAAAATCTCAGACAGGTGCACATTTTACTTCATCCCAGATGGGAACATCACCTTAAGTATATAAAAAATAATAATAATAAAAAATATATTGCTCATTAGTATGATACACAATGTAACGAGCAATGCAGACAATGTTTTACTGTATCTTTATCTGAGAATAATTTGCCATACATATATATATATATATATATATATACACACACACATATATATGTATATACAGTGTATATATGTATATACAGTGTGAATATATATATAAAACATGTATTATATATATATATAATATATAATATATATTAATATATATATATATATATATATATATACATATGGTGGATGTTCCCACTTATATATATCAAAAGAGATAAAGGCAGCACAATTTCTAAAAAAAAAAAACGGGTGCTGCAATATTAGGACAGTCTGGAATAAAGTTTTTTGCATTTTTTGAATGAGTGCTGCAATCTTTTTTGGATATATGAATATAACTGGTGGGAACATATATATATATATATATATATATATTTATATATATAATATATATATATATATATATATTGTATATATATATATTGTAATAAACCACAAGGGCCGTAGTGGAACGGTCGATATGTCTCACCGAGATGTCTGGTCTCGGTGTGGTAAAAAGCCATATAGTACTGGTGTCAGTGGCAGTGGGCCACTGACACACGTTTCATACGTTTCGTATAACTGCTATGCAGTTAATCGGGTAGGCTTTTTACTGGAGTAGCCAAAAGAGCGGGGTGGGTTGGCTACTCCCATGTCCAGGTCCAGGCCTTGGTTTTGTTTCAGATGTATATCAACCTGGCAAGTCAGGTGAGCAAGTGGGTGTGTCTGTCAGAAGGAGTCTGACAGTGTGAGAGTCAGTGTGTCTACAGCAGGCTGTCTGCAAATCCCCTTGAGACTGGATCCTGCTAAAAGAACCAGAGACTGTGAGTTTTACACGGACAGTGTGCTGTTTTGTTTTGTGCTGAAGGCCAACTACGTTGTTTTTCCTTTTGTTTGTACCTTTCTGGCAATAAACGCCATTCTAAGGAAGTCGCAGACTGTGTTTCTCTGTACCACCTTTGAGCTGATTCCCTACAAGTGGTGGAGGATGCGGACAGCATAAACCTATGTCCTGGGTTAAGGCTGCAGCACAGAGCCAAGCGACAGCTACTGCTATGGAGGAGCTCATCAAGCACCTGGTGCAGGCAAATCTGCAGCAGCAACAGGCTACAGCTCAGCAGCAGACAGCTCACATGGAAGCCCTGAAGGCCCAGCAACAGGCCTCAGAGCAGCAGCAAGCAGCGCACAGGGAAGCCACAGCGCAGCAGCAGAGGATCCATAGTGAAGCCATGCAGGCTCAGCAGGCGACGAATCAGCTACTAATGCAGCAGATGTCCGTTTTGGCGGAGGCCGTTCGAGTGCGGGAAACGCCAGCTCCGCAAGCCCGTGATGGCGGCCATCAGGCCAGGAGGACCGTACGGGAGGCCCTCCAGAAGATGACCTTGGAGGACGACGTTGAAGCTTTTCTCACCGTGTTTGAACGCGTTGCAGACCGCGAGGAGCTACCACCGGAGCAGTGGGCTGAGGTTCTGGCCCCCTATCTTACGGGGGATCCCCAAAAGGCGTATTATGACCTTGCCTTGCAGGAGGCTAAAGAATACCCCAAGTTAAAAGCCGAGATCCTGGCTCGTCTTGCGTTACGCTAGCGGTGCGGGCCCAGAGGGTACATCATTGGGCGTACAGTGTGGGGAAACCTCCGAGATCTCAGCTGTTTGACCTGTTACATCTGGTCCAGAAATGGTTGCAGCCGGAGGTATGCTCCCCCCGCGCAAATGGTGGAGCGGGTGGTCATGGACCGATTCATGCACTCTCTTCCCCGCCCCATACAGTGCTGGGTGGCGCAGGGGGACCCCCAAACAGCAGACGATCTGGTGGGACTGGTGGAAAGGTTCCACGCCATGGAGAAATCCCTGGGGGGGCTAGAGAGCCTGAGATACCCATACTGGGAGGCCCGGAGAGAGATGAGACCCAAAACCATCCGAGAGGGAGCGGCCAAGCCCAGGGGCAGGCCTGACCCCGCTGCGAGGAGGGTGTCCAGGGATATCATTTGCTGGCGATGTCAGGCCCCAGGTCACATGGTAGCCCAGTGTCCCCTCACCACCGAGCCCATGGACTGCTCTGCGGCGCGGCGCCGGTCCCTATTTGCGCAACCTGTTTGCAGCGCGGTACCCAACAAGGGGGAGGAACCCCAGATGTGCACCATGACTGTGAATGGAACCCTGGTTTCGGGACTTTTGGACTCAGGGAGCCTAGTCACCCTCATTTGCAGCCACTCTGCCACATTGAACTGGTCCCAGGGAAAACCCTAGGGGTTACATGTATTCATGGGGACACCAAGGTGTACCCAGTGGCCCAGGTTAATCTGGAGACGGAATGGGGTACCTTGTCTCAAAGTGTTGGGGTGGTGGAAAATTTGATGCATGAGGTCATTGTGGGCCGTGATTGTCCTTGGTTCTGGGATCTGTGGGGGAAAACCAGGATTGCCAGTCATCCAGGGGAACCGGAGGTGATCCCTGAGTTTCCGCTATCAGTCATGGTAGGGGACAATGGGGAGGAGGCTCACGTGGAGGAAATGGTTCCCCAGTTAGATGTGTCTAGGGGCAATTTTGGTACAGCTCAGCTCCAGGATCTGACCTTGAAAGAGGCCATGGGGGGCGTGACAGTCCTCAATGGGGTACCCCAGGAACCGGGGGCCGAAAACCGGTTCCCACACTTTGCCTTAAATCAGGATCTACTATACCGGGTGACCAAAATAAGGGACGAGGTGGTGGAACAGTTACTAGTTCGGGACCATATAGGCGGATGGTCATGGACTTGGCCCACTCCCATGTGTTAGGGGTCACCTAGGGGTTGCCAAGCCCTGGAGAGAGTCCTGCAACGTTTTTTATTGGCCTGGATGCTACCGAGAGATCAGGGACTTCTGCCAATCCTGTCCTGTGTGTCAGGTGAGTTCCCCAGTAGCCCACTTCCGTAGTCCCCTTGTCCCCTTACCAATTATTGAGGTCCCCTTTGACATGATAGCAATGGATCTGGTGGGGCCATTGGTAAAATCAGCTCGGGGCCACCAATACATTTTGGTCATTGTGGATTATGCCACCCGATACCCGGAAGCCATCCCTCTACGGAAGCCTACATCTAAGGTGATAGCAAGGGAGCTGTTCTATGTTTTCTCCCGAACGGGGATTCCCAAGAAGATCTTAACAGATCAAGGAACCCCGTTCATGTCCAAAGTGATGAGTGAACTGTGCAAGGTTCTAAAAGTCACCCAGTTACGCACGTCGGTCTACCACCCTCAGACGGACGGCCTGGTGGAACGATTTAATAAGACCTTGAAGTCCATGCTAAAAAAAGTGGTAGAGAGGGATGGACGGGATTGGGACTGCCTATTACCTTATTTGTTATTCTCGATTAGGGAAGTGCCCCAATCCTCTACAGGGTTCTCGCCGTTTGAACTTTTGTATGGCAGGCACCCTAGGGGACTGTTGGATGTGGCGAAGGAAACCTGGGAGAGTGAGGTGACCCCTCATAAGAGTGTGGTGGAACATGTAGCCAGATGCAGGAGAGAATGGCCGGGTGATGCCTATTGTATAAGGAGCACCTTCTGCAGGCACAGGACGCCCAGTCCAGGATATATAATAGGTCTGCCCAGCCCAGACAGTTCAATCCAGGAGACCGGGTGTTAGTGTTAATCCCCACTGTTGAGAGTAAGTTCTTGGCCAAGTGGCAGGGGCCCTACGAGATCGTTGAAAAGGTGGGAGAGGTTAATTATAGGGTGCATCAGCCAGGAAGGAGAAAACCCTATCAGGTGTACCATGTCAACCTGCTAAAACACTGGAGAGAAAGGGAACCCCTGAGTCTCCTTGCCCTTACCGGTCAACCCACGTCTGAAGTAGAGGCAGTGAGGGTGTCAGAGACCCTGTCCCCCTCCCAGAAGCAAGAATGCAGGGAGTTGCTCCAACAGAACAAAGATCTGTTCACTGAGACCCCGGGCCTTACAAATGTGATACACCATGAAATCCTCACAGACCCCCAGGTCCGAGTGAACCTAAGGCCATATAGGATTCCTGAAGCCCGAAGAGAAGTTGTGGCAAGGGAGGTTCAACGGATGTTAGAACTGGGAGTAATTGAGAGGTCCAAAAGTGGATGGTCTAGCCCCATTGTACTAGTGCCAAAGCCAAATGGTGAGTGGAGATTCTGCAATGACTATCGTCGCTTAAATGAGTATCTAAGGTGGATGCCTACCCCATGCCAGGGTAGATGAGTTGATTGAGCAGTTGGGACCAGCTAGATACATCACCACCTTAGACCTCACGAAAGGGTACTGGCAGATCCCATTGGCGAAAGAGGCTAGGGAGAAAACCGCTTTCTCCACACCTGACGGGTCCTTTCAATATGTCCGGATGCCATTTGGGTTACAGGGGGCCCCGGCCACTTTCCAGAGGGCTATGGACCAAGTTCTACATCCTCATAGAAAATATGCCGCGGCCTACTAAGATGACATCGTCAGTTTTAGCCATGACTGGGAGAGTCATCTAAGGAAAGTCCAGGCTGTTCTGGAGGCCTTGATGAAGCGCTGGGTTTAAGATTAACCCAGGTAAATGTGCCCTGGGAATGGAGGAGACGAAATACTTGGGCTACATTGTCGGAAGGGGGAAGATTAAACCTCAGATGAATAAGGTTGAGGCTATCCAGAAATGGCCCCGCCCCCTCTCCAAGAAACAGGTCAGGGCATTTCTTGGCATAGTCGGCTATTATAGGCGGTTTATCCCGAGGTTCGCCGAGATAGCCGTCCCTTTGACAGAGTTGACGAAGGGGAAAACATCTGCCATGATTAAGTGGTCTCCCGAAGCAGAGGGGGCTTTTCAGGAGCTGAAACAGGCTCTATGCCGACAACCCGTGTTAGTAGCCCCGGACTTCTCCCGGGAGTTTGTGGTCCAGACGGACGCGTCGGATGTGGGGCTGGGAGCAGTTTTGTCCCAGGTGATAAATGGGGAGGAGCACCCAGTAATGTACCTCAGTAGGAAACTCTCCCCAGCAGAAAGAAATTATGCTATTGTGGAAAAAGAGGGTTTGGCCATAAAGTGGGCACTAGACTCCCTTCAGTACTACCTGCTAGGTAGGAAGTTCAAGCTGGTGTCCGACCATGCCCCACTAAAATGGATGCGGGAGAATAAGGGGAACAATTCGGGGTCACCCGCTGGTCCTGGCATTAAAATATTTCTTTTTTTCTGTATTTCATTGGCCGGGCAAGTTACAGGGAAATGCGGTTGCCTTGTCAAGGGTCTATAGTTTGGTGGCGGAAGTTGCCCAAAACCCCGGTTTTAGGCAGAGGGGGGGGGGGGGTATGTAATAAACCACAAGGGGCCGTAGTGGACGGTCGATATGTCTCACCGAGATGTCTGGTCTCGGTGTGGTAAAAAGCCATATAGTACTGGTGTCAGCGGCAGTAGGCCACTGACACACGTTTCATATACGTTTCGTATAACTGCTATGCAGTTAATCGGGTAGGCTTTTTACTGGAGTAGCCAAAAGAGCGGGGTGGGTTGGCTACTCCCATGTCCAGGTCCAG
This sequence comes from Phyllomedusa bahiana, assembly GCA_025379985.1. Lineage (NCBI taxonomy): Eukaryota > Metazoa > Chordata > Amphibia > Anura > Hylidae > Phyllomedusa > Phyllomedusa bahiana. The sequence continues at coordinate 1,622 of JAODAL010072996.1, read as the reverse complement.
GCCTTGGTTTTGTTTTCAGCCGTATATAAACCTGGCAAGTCAGGTGAGCAAGGGGTGTGTCTGTCAGAAGGAGTCTGACAGTGTGAGAGTCAGACAGAGAGTCTACAGCAGGCTGTCTGCAAATCCCCTTGAGACTGGATCCCGCTGAAAGAGCCAGAGACTGTGAGTTCACACACGGACAGTGTGCTGTTTTGTTTTGTGCTGAAGGCCAGCTACGTTGTTTTTCCTTTTGTTTGTACCTTTCTGGCAATAAACGCCATTCTAAAGGAAGTCGCAGACTGTGTTTCTCTGTACCACCTTTGAGCTGATTCCCTACAATATATATATATATATACATACATATATATATATATATATATACACGACCAACAGACAAAATAGTGGAAGGCAGATAGGTGCCCAGCAGGTTGTTATACCAGGGTGGCTGACCCTGCAGTACATCCTTGTCTTTCCATGCAGCTGAATTGCAGCAGGAGAACTACAAGGTATGTGGGAAAGTCAGCAACTCTTGGTCAGTAACAGTAGGCTACTAATGGTTGATATGTTGAATAGCTGCCGTGCGGCTAAAATTGGGCTGGCTTTTTCAGAATGGCTGTAGTGTAGGAAGGAGGCCGTTCCCATATTTTGGTCCAGTTCTTGCTGGATCTCTGGGGATTTAGTGCCACATGTATGAAAACGGTTTAGGTCTAAAACTCACTTTTAGACCTAAACCATTTTTATACATGTGGCCCTTAAAGTCTGTTTCTTGAGACATTAAATGTGGAGCAACACTGCTGGCTGGAGAGTGTTTGGGAGCCTTCTTCTCCACAGTGCTGCTGAGAAAGGGAAAAAGAGATAGAAAGAGCCACCCTGCAAATGTGACTGTAACAAAACCTGTCTGCCTGGGAAAGGACAGTAATAATAACACGTTGGTGTAGGGAACTTTCTGTTATTTTTGCTTTGCTGAAGTCAGCCATTTGTGTTGAAATTTAAGTCTCCTGCTGGACTATTTTTGTTCTGGTTGTTCTTGTTCAGTTTTAAATAAACCCTTTCTTTTTGCATTCAAATCCTACTTGTTGTCTACCATTAGTGATGCTAATTCCCACTATGTATATTATATTATCATTTTCTTTTATACATAAGGGATGTTCCCATCTGGGACTCTATTCTCCACACCAGCGAAGTAAAGTGAGCATCTGTCTGAGATGTTATCACTTGCCCCATTAGTATGATACATGATGTAAAGATAATGTAAATAAATATATATATATATATATATATATATATATATATATATATATTGTGAGGATTAGCAGTCACAGAGGCAGGCACAAGTGGGTAGGTTGCAACAAAAATAAAGGGTTTTATTTTTCACCGGCAAAACAAATAGCAGTAATAACATAAAGTCTATGGCGGCAGGCTTACTTCAGCCGTATAACACGCAGCAAAACAAAGGTTAAGTCCGTCATCAAAAGGGAACCAAACATGTACTCCACCGTGTGGCTGGGGACTTCCTTTGTAGGAGACCCACAGGTCTGTTTCAGGGGTCGGTAGCAGGGCTCCTCTCTCCGCTCAGCACTCTCTGGAGACAAGTATTTCCCAACACTCCTTTTGCCTCAGGTTAAACTCTCTCACCTGGTCTC
>JAODAL010072995.1:0-14893 GCA_025379985.1 Phyllomedusa bahiana | reverse complement strand
ATAAAAAAGTTATAGTGACCGGATTTGGAAAAGGGCCCCAAACTTTTCAAAAGTAAAAAATATAAAAATTTATAGTGCCCGGGGAATCGGGAAAAGGGTCTGGAAAAAATTTTTCTAATTTTAATAATAAAAAAGGGTTTAAAGTGCCCAGGTTTCGGGGAAAAGGGGTCGGGTTTACTTTTCCTAGATTTTAAAAATAAAAAAAAGGTTATAGTGCCCAAAATTTTTTCTGGGAAAAGGTTCTGGATTTTTTTCCCTAAAAGGGAAAATAATATAACAATTTTATAGCCCCCGGTTTTTCTGGAAAAAGGGTCGGGATACTTTTCTAAAATTTGAAATTTAATTTTAACAATTTAAATATTGACCGGGATTCGGGAAAAAGGGCCCTGGAATTTTTCTAGATGTAAAAATAAAAAGTTTTTAGTGACCGGGATTCTGGGAAAGGGTCTGGAACATTTCTGGGATGAAATTTAATATAACGGGTTTAATAGTGATAAGGATTCGGGAGAAATTTTTGCTGATCCGGGGAAATTTATTTGATTTAAAAATTGGGGGTCGGGAAGGAATTTTTTCCCCAAAAAAATTTGGGGAAAATTTTGGTTTCTACCTCAGGGGGTTTTTTGTCTTCCCTGATCAAAATAAAGGGAAAAAGGCTGAACTGGATGGACATCTGTCTTCTTTCAGCCTTACAAACCATATGCCTCTGTAACTAGGTAACATTCGATGTCCCATCCAACAATATTTCCAATTCCCACAGTATAGGAGGACCCTAATGTATGTTATGGTAACCAGAAGTGAAGATGGACAAGACGGTAACGTTACTTCCTAAATACCAGTGTAAAAACCCTAATTCCAATGTAGGATTAGGGTCAGGAATATCTAAAACAGTATCCTTAACCGTATCCGTCATCCTATACCCCCCTTTATAAAAAACTTTTTTAAAATGAAATTTAATGGTTCCCCTAAACCTTTTCTGTGACAACCCAAACATCATTTCCAATTACCATAATATAGGAGCACCTTAATGTATACTATAGGAAACACAAGTGACAATGGGAGTGTCGCAAAGAGGTAAATTAACCCCTAAATCCCAGTACAAAAAAAAATGGGGACCCAGGTTCCCTATGGGGTTAGGTAACCAAATAGGGGCTAGAGAAGAAATTTTTGGGGTTTCCGTTCGGAAATTTACTTTTTTTCTCACAAGTTCAGTCAAACCGGTGCCCAATCAAAGGGGAAATTTTTCAACAAAAATTACTTGCAATTAAACTTTTTTAAGGAGATTTTTATTTGGATGTTTAAATCGACCCTTTGGCTTTTCCCAGCCGGGTTCAGATTACACTTCTTTTCCCAGGCTGCGGGGGGTTTTTTAAGCTTCTTTTTTCCTGCTTTTTTTTCAACTGTGGGGCCCACCCCGGGGAATTTAAATTTTTTGGGGGGCCTACTAGTAAAGTTAATTCTTTGGGCCTACCAGTGAAGTTTATTTTCAGGACTCCCCAGGGGTTTGATTCTTTGGGCCCTCCAGGGACTTTTCTTGGGCCCACCAGGGGGAATTTTTGATTTTTTGGAGCCCAAAGGGGATTTTTTTTTGGGGGCCCACCATTTGGGAATTTTAATTCTTTGGGGCCCCACCAGTGGGGGCGGGGATTTAATTTTTGGGGCCCCAAACCAGTGGAATTTATTCTTAAAAGGGGGTTTTCCCCCAGGGGAAATTGGGTTTTTGGGGTGCCCACGGGGTGAAGTTTAAATTCATGGGGCCCCCAGGGAGCTGATCTTTGGGGTCCCAGTGGAGAGATTTTTGGGGTTCCACCTTGAATTTGATTCAGGGGGCCCCCGGGCAAATCTTTGGGTCCCCATGGGAGATTCTTGGGGCCCCCCAGGGGGTTGATTCTTTGGGGCCCACCATTGGAGATAAAATTCTGGGGGGCCCAACCCTGGAGTGAGATTCTTGGGCCCCCACCGTAGAATTGATTCTCGGGCCCAACTGGATTTATTTTGTGACCACAGGGAATTGTTTTATCGGCCTCCCCCCATGGGATTTGATTTTTTTCCCCCCCGGGAAGTTGTTTCTTAAGGGCCCCCAGTGGATTATTTGGGCCCCATTGGATTGGGTTTTTGGGGGCCCCCATGGGTTTTTTCTGGGCCACCCAGGGGGGTGATTCTTGGGCCCCCACCATGGAGTTGATTTTGGGCCACCAGTGAGTGATTCTTGGGGCCCACCTGGATTTTGATTCTTGGGGCCACCAGTGGATTTGGGTTTCTTGGCGCCCCCGGGGGATTGTTCCTTTGGGGCCCCCAAGGGAGTTGGTTCGGGGCCCCCCAGTGGAGTTTGACCCTTTGGGCACCAGGGGAGTTGTTTTTGGCGCCCACCAGGGGGAAATATTTTGAGGCCCAGCAGGGGAAATTTCTTAGGCCAACAGTGGAAATGTTTGGGGGGTTTTTATACTTTTTCTTTCATGAGTGAAAATACTTTGTATCCCTTTTACTGTCTTTTTTTTTTCCCCCTTGAAAAATAGCCCCGCCCACCATGCCAGGGGCTCCCTTGTCCAGGACCACTGGGGTTTTTCAGGTACTCTGTGGGCAACCAACCCCCATATCTCCTAGATTACCACTGTCCCTTAAAACCCAGAACAGAACCATTGCAATATAGAAACTACTATTCCCAAGTGCACCGGGCCTTTTGTCGTACGGATTTCAATTTGCTTTTCCGGGAAAAGCCAATGCCCAAATGATTTTAAGGAAAACCTTCTCAGGTTAAAACTGATACGACAGCCTTCTAATGCAGGAAGGAAACTTTAACTGACTCTTCACAACTTCCCCCCGGGCCCCTTTCTCGGCCTGCCCCTTGGTAATCATGTGATCTGGTTTACCCTCTCCGCTGTGAAGCAGAGCTCCGGGTGAGGGGACCGCGCATATTTCCTGATCCATCATTAATCATTTTAAAAAATACAGGTATTTTTCTAACTTTTTATAATTTTTCAACAAACCCTCCAGTATTTATCACCCGCGATGTAATATAACTGCACTATAACTCCGTCTCTGCATGCGGCTCCCAAATCTCATGACCTGTCTGAAGAAGAGAACCCACTGTTTTTTTTCATTATGGTACCAGGCGACGGCGCCGTAAACCCCCGGGATTGAAGATAAAAGAGGAAAAAAAAACGACCCCTTATTAAAATTGGATCAAATAACCTTTGGTTTTTATGTATGCGTCGCCCAATAATGCTCGGATTTTTCTCTCTGGAAAATGAGAGATGATGGAAACTCCAGTTATTCAGGGAAGAAAACATTGGTGGAGCTCAGAGACCTTGTCAAATGGGGTGAAGCGGGGGTAGTGCCTGGGTGAGGGGGACCCAAAGGGGGCCCCCCCTGGGACAATTTGTAAACTTACAGCGGGCTGAACAAGGGTGGTGTGCCCGGGGAAATAGGGCAAATCCCCTCCCACCCCTTGAAAAATTGAAACCCCTGGTCTTGACTGGATGCGCAATACCCTGGGCTGTATGACAAGGGGAAAAAACACAATTGAGCCATCTTCTTATTACAGATGCAGTATAGATGCCATCAGCGCCTATTTCTGAGACCAAAAACTTATATTTTCCCTATTATGGACTAAGTCCTTTTTTTTATCACTTTTTTTTTTTTTTCTTGGGAGAAAAAAAAAGGGCCCCCATTTTCTCTCTCTGCCCACTTCATATCATCTATTTTTCCATCATCATCTATCTATCTTCTAACTTTAAGATCATTCCTATCTATTTCTATCTATTATCTATCTATTTATCCCTCTATCTACTCATATCTATATCTACATCTACTATCGTTTTATCTCCTTTCATCATCTATCTATTATCATCGACATCTCCTATCTATTATCCTATCTATCTATCTCTTATCTATCTATTTTTTATTACCCAATTTTTTTTGTCTATCTATCTATCTCCTATCTATCTACTACCCTATTTTCAATTACAAATTAAATCTATCTATTCATACCCTTTTCCTTTTTCCCCTATCTATCTTTTATCTAAAATTTCATTTTTCTATCTATTTCATATCTATCTTTTCTTTTCCCCATACAAATTTTATCTTCTATCTACTACTATCTATCTATCTATCTTCTTTTCTGCCCCTGTCTGTTGTCTATCAACAATCTGTCAATTTTCCCGTCTGTCTTTTAATTATCAAATCTATCTATCTATTTTTTCTATTTATCATTATCTTATTTTCTCTTTTTTTTGGGTATCTCATATCTATCTATCTATCATTTTATCTACCCTATCTATCTATCTTTTCTATTAAATTTTCTATCTATCTATCTATGTCATACCCTATCTATCTAGGCCCAAAAACTTACTTCTATCTATCGCCCCCATCTATCAAATCTATCTTTCTATGCCCTTACCCTATCTATCTATCTTTTCTACCCATATATATCTATCTATCTCATATTTATCTATCTAAATTTTTCTATCTCCTATCTTCAAATCTATCTATCTCCCCTATTTATCAAACCCATATCTATCCACCTTCTGTCTTTTATCTATCTATCTATCTTTTTTCCCCTATCTTTTCTCATATCTACTACTTTTCTTTTCAGGGTTAATCAAATCTCATATCAATTTAAAAAATTATGCGCCCTTTTTCCCTTTATTTCTCTTTTCCCTTTCCTCTCCCCCTTTCTCTATCTAATTTCACTCAAACCTCTCAAATTGTTTATTATTATTTTTCCCTTAACCTCCCCCATATCTGTCTATCTCTCCCTCTCTCCCATATCTTTTTCTTTCTATATCAATCTATACCCTTTTTCTCCTTCTCCTTACTTCTTCTTCGTCTTCTTTCTTTTTCTTCCTTTTCTTCTTCTTCTTCTTCTTTTTCCCTTCTTCTTCTTATTATTATTTTATTATTTTTTTTGCCCCATTAAATTCCCGGGGCGCGGGTCATTGGGGGTTTGGGTTTCGTAAAAAATTTAACACAACCCCAAAAACAAGGGTGCCCAAATAAATTCCCAATGACACGGGTTTGGAAGGGGGGACCCTGCCCGCGAGGGCTTACAATCTAAAATAAAGGGGGAAAAAAACAAAAAACGTGATGGGCAGACTTTTTTGTGGGGGTTTTGAGAAACCTAATTTTTGGGGGGGTTTTTAGTTTCTGAAGAGATGGATTTTGGGGGTTTTGTTTTTGTCCCCTCATATCTACCCTATCTATCTATCTACTACCTATTCTTTAATCTTTATCTATCTATCTTTTCCTTTCTTCTCATCTACCCTCATATCTATCCCTCTTTTCTCAAATCTATCTATCTATTCATATCTTCTACTTTCAACCCTTTTTCTTTCAAAAACAATCTATCTATCTATTCATAACTATTTTATCTCATACCCTTATCTATTCATCTATCTACCCTATCTATCTATCTCATATCTATTATCTATCCCCATACCCTTTTAAAATCAAACAAAACAAATCTATCTCATAATTTTATCTTCCTCATATCTATCTATCTACCCTATCTATCTATCTACTATGCCCAAAATCTTTCCCCCCCTTTCCTACCCAAATATCTATCAATTTTATCTCATATTATCTATCATATATATAAATCTATCTATCTCTCAAATTTATCTATTATCTCACACATCTACTATCTATTTTCCCCCAAATCTTTTTACCCTATCTTTTCTTTCTTTCTATCCCCCCTCATAAAATCTATCTATTATTACCCCTTTCTACCCTATCTATCTATCAATTTTACTATCTCTTCTACCCCCATACCTATTATCCATTACCCCCATATCTATCTATTTTCATATTTTACCTAAAAATGCCCCATTTTTTCTAACAAATCATCTACCCTATCTATTCATATCTATCGATCTATCTTTTCTATCTTCTTTCTTTTTTAAATATCTTCTATCAAACTATCTATGTAATATCTATCTATCTATCTATTATCTCAAAATCAAACTATCTATCTATTTTATCTATCTATCTATTATCTTTTAAACCTTCTATCTAATATCTATCCAAACCCTATCTTTTTTCCATATCTATCAAATCAAATATCATATCTATCTTTTCTTTTTTATTATCTATTTTAAACTTTCTATCTATCTATCTCACATCTTTTCTAATTTTATCTATCTACTATTTTCCCCTATCTATTTTTTCTTTCTATCTTCCTCATATCTACCCAAATATCTATCTATCTATCTATCTACCCTATCAAATCTATCTATCTATCTATCTATCTCATATCTTTTCTACCCTACTAGGGAAATATCTATCTATTATGCCCCAATCTTTTCTATCTAGTTTTCATCTATCTATCATTTTACCCATCATGTATACCCTATTTTATCTATCTATCTATCTTCCCTTATTTATCTATCTATCTCATTTTAAAATCAAATCTAAATATTTTATTTTCCCTAGCTATCTATCCATTTCTATAAATCTTTACCCCATATTTTCCCCCAATCTGCCCGCCCCTTTCTATCTACCCTAATCAAATCTATCTATCTATCTATATCTATCTACTATCAAACATGTCTACCCTATCTCATATAATTTATAAATCTAGGGCTTTCCCCCTCTTTTCCCCTTCTCCCTCTCTTTTCTCTTTCTCTCTCCCCACTCACTCTCCCCTCTTTTCCCTTTTTTTATTAAACTTTTATCTAATCCCCCATTCTGTCATCCTCCCTCTCGCCCATATCTTCTTCTTTATATATCAATCTATACCTTCTTCTTCTTCTCCTTCTTCTTCTTCTTCTTCTTCTTCTTCTTCTTCTTCTTCTTTCTTCTTCCTTCTTTTTCCCTTCTTTTTTCTTATTAAATTATTATTATTTAATTATTATAATTATTTATTTTAGAGCCCCATTGATTCCAGGGCGCTGTACATTGGAGGTGGGTCGTATACATAACACACACCAAGCAATGGTGTCAATAAATTACTAACTGACACAGAGTGGAAGAGGACCCTGCCCGCGAGGGCTTACAATCTAGAATGAAGGAGGGAAAAAACAGAACGTGATGGGCAGACATGTTTTTTTGGGGGTTGAGAAAGCGCAAATTAAATTGGGGGTTGTTAGCTATTTGAAGAAGGTTTTTGGGGTTTTGTTTTTTGAAACCCCCTCACCCTATTTTTATCTATCTTTTCTATCTATCTTTCTCATATCAAACTTTCTATCTATCTATTTTAAATTTTAATTTATCTCATATTTATCTTTTCTATTTTCATACCCTATCTACCCTATCTAAATATTTTCCATTTTCATATCTATCTATCTCATATCTATCTACCCTTCCTTAAACTATCAAACCCTCATTTTCAAATCTTTCTATTTTATTTTATCTACCCTATCTATCTATCTTTTTCTATCTACCCTCTTATCTATCTATCTATCTCATACCTTTAAAAATTTCTTTTATCTAACAAAAATTCTCATATCTATCTACCCCCATATTTATCTATCTATCTATCTATCTATCTTTTCTAGTCATATCTATCTACCTATCACCCTCATTTCTTCTATCTATCTCATATCAAATTTTCCTTTTCTTTTAAAAAAATTTCCTATCCTATCTATCTTTTTAATCTATCTATTCACATCTATCTATCTACCCTATTTTATCTATCTATCTATTTATCTATCTATCTTTTTTTTCCCAAATTCTCTCATATCTACCCTTCTATCTACAATCTATCATCATCCTATCTATCCCATACCTATCAAAATCCTTTCCCTATTTTCCATTTTTTCTACCCTTAAAATCTTTTTTTTTATCAAATCTATGTCATATCTATCTATCTATCAAATTTACTATCGAAATCTATCTCATATTTCTATCTATCTATCTATCTTTCTATCTCAAAACCTATCTATCTATCTAGGTCATTCAATCTATCTATCCATCTCCCCATCTATCTATCTATCTATCATTCTAATCTTTTCTATCTATCTACAAACCTATCTATCTAAATATTCTATTATTTTTATTTTATTTTAAATACCCCTATCTTCTATATCATATCTATCTATCTTTTATCTATCTATCCCCACATCTACCTATCTTATTTTCACATCAAATCTATTTTATTACTATCTATTAATCTATCTTTCTTTCTATCCCCCTCTCAATTTTTTTTTTTTTTCATTTAATCTATCTATCGATCTTTTTATCTATCAAATCTTTCTTTTCAAATTAATCAAATTCAATCTATCATCCCCCCTCCCCAAAATCTATCCCATACCTATCTATCCATCTTTTCCATATCTTTTCTATCTCATATCTATCTACTATCTATCTATCTATGTCAATCTATCTATATCTATCTTCTCTATCTAATCTTTTTCATGGGAATCGATCAATCTATCCTTTTCTATCACCCTATATTATCTATCTAATTATCTTATCTTTTGCTATCTACCCTACTATTTATGTACCCTATCCCCTCCCTCTATCTATCCCAAACCTACTATCTATCTATCTATTTTCACCCTATCTATCTTTTCTATCTATCTTTTTCTAGTCAAAATCTATTCAAAAATTTTCTTTTTTTCCTATTTTTAATCATCTATTTTATCTTCACCCTATCTATCCATCTATGCCCTAACTATCTATTTTATTATCAAACCCTATCTATCTATCATCTACCCTTATCTACCTAAATACCCTATCTATCCCCATATCTTCAAAATTCTTTTCTACCCTTGTCAAAACTTCCCCCTCATTTTTCTATTTATTATTTTTCCCGTATCTCATATCTATCAAATCTTTTCCATTTAATCCTATCTATTATCTACCCTTATCTATCAAATCAAATTATCAATTTTACCCCATCTCTCTCTATCTACCCCAAAAACCTTTTCTATCCATCTAATTTTCCATACCCTATCTATCCCCATATCTATCTATCTATCAAATCTATCTTTTGGTCAACCCAAACCCTCATATCTATCTATCTATCGATCTATCAAATCTATCTTCCCAGTTCGATCGACCCCGATCTTCCATCTATCTATCTACCTATCTATTATCTATCTATCTACTATCATTATCTATCTAGTACTATCCCCCTTCGCCTTTTCTATCCCCATACCTACCCTATTTTTACTATCTATCCCAATCTATCTACCCTATGTCTTTATCTACCCTCATTCTATTACCCTTTCTATTTTATTTTATCTACACCCTACCCTACATCTACTATTCAAGATCTAATTAAATGTTCTATCTATCTATTTTATCTTATCTAAATACTATCTATCTATCCTATCCCCCCTATCATTTTACCCCTTTCTTGCCCTTTATTTTATCTCATTTCTATCAAACTATCTTTCTATCTCTTTCCCTAGCTATCTATCCATATCTATCTACCCTCTTATTTTTTCTATCTATCTACCCCCTTATTTCTATCTATCTATCTATCATCTATTTTCCTTTATCTATCTATTATCTACCCAATCTAATCTATCTACTCATATCTATTTTAATCATTTTTATCATCTATGTATCTTTCTCATATTTTATCTTTAATCTTAATCATTCATCATCTATCTATCTACTAGGTTATCAAACACTGTCTATCTATCTATCCCCTCTACCCTCATATCTTCCGGGAAAATTCTATCCTTTTTGGAAATTATTGTAGCTGAATCCCCTCCCCCCCCTTTCCCTGCTATCCCCCAGTAAACCATCCCCCGGTTTTTCCGCCCGCGGTTTTTTTTTTTAAGTTTTCCTTTTGGTTCCTTTTTTCAACTTAAAAATTTGGGGGAAAAACTTTTATTTTTTTGGGGGAAATTTGATGGGGTTGGGGTAAACCAATTTCCCAATATTAAAAAACCGGGGGGCCGGGGGGCGGGGGGGCTTTTTTGGGAGGGGGGGGAAAAAAACAAAAAGGGGTTGGGGGGGGTTTTTTTTTTTTTGTTTTTTTTTTTTTGGGTTTGTCCCGTTTTTAATTGACCGGGGCGGACCTTTCCAAACCCCCCAAAAGCGAGTAAACAAGAGCCACCACGGGGAGCAGACATGGCGTGCCGGGTGATTCATATTCATGATTTCTCAAATCCCGGGGGCCTGTTTTTTAAAGAAAAAAGGGTAAAATTTTAAGTGATGGGAAGAAGAAAAACCCGAAAAAATAGATCGGGTGCGGGAAAGGTATTGGCTCAAATTTATAATTTTTTTTCCGGAGAGAGGGAATCATATGTTTTTAAACAAAATTTTTTCATGTTTCCCAAAACACATTTTCCCGCCCTTTGGTTGAGGGCCCCCCCCCCCCCCCCGGGTTTTTAAATCCACTTGTGCCCCAAGAAAAGGGCGAACCTGGAGAAACACTGACATCACTAACAATTTGGGGTTTTCCTTCGGCGTCCCCCACACAGACATCACTTTTCCCTCTTTGGGAAAACTGTAAGACTCCGAGATGGGGGTTGGTTTGACAAACATGTAATATTTCCAAATATGCTTCAATGTGGGCAAGGATCGCTCACAGACAATGGGTTTGTTATAGAGATGTAGATCTTGAAGTCACAATTTTGGAGAGTTGAGTGCAATCTATTATTCCCTGGTATAAGGGTTTTTTTCAATTTTGGGGAAAGAGGCCACTTTTGTTTTTCATAAATAGGATGGTTAAAAAAAAAACCCCGAAATTTCCCGGGCCCCCCGATAAAATTTTTTTGAAAAGAGGGGAATTACTTTCTCTTAGAGGATTCTGCGTAAAAACTTTATTACCCCCAGAGCTGCGCTCCCCTATTCTGCTGGTAAAGCCCACTGTACAAAAATTTTACAAACCTGTATAAACCCTTTGAGTTACTTCCTGTATTATACTCCAGAGCTCCCACTCCCCATTTCGGTGCAGTCCTATACATTATGAATTTAAATCCTGTACTGATCCTGAGTTCCCCTGTTTTTATCCTCCAGAGCTGCGTCCCTTTTTTTCTGCTGTGCAGTAATTTGTAAAAAATTATTTAAATCCTGTATGATCCTAAATTTACATCCGGGATTATCCCCAAAGCTCCCAACCCCACTATTCTGGGGGTCAGTCCCCGGGCCCATAATTTTTTCCCCCCTGTACTGTTTCCTGGGGTTTAAAATCCGGTATTATATCCGGAGCTGCTCCACTTTTCTGTGGTGCCCCCACGTTTCCCATACATTACTTTTCCGTTATCCTGAGTTTTTTCCTGTATTATCCTCCAGACCCTCCCTTCACTATTTGTTTGGTGCAGTCCCCTGTTTTCATACTTTAAATTTATCCTTTTTGGTTTCCTAAAGTTACATCCTGTATTAAACTCCAGAGCTGCGCTCACAAATTCTGCTGGGGGAATCACTCTGTACATATTTACTTACCTGTACTGATCCTGGGGTTACATCTGTTTTTACCCTCCAAAAGCGAAATTACATTCCCCCGGGTGCAGTCACTGTACAAAAATTTAAATTATCCGTACTAAATCCTGAGTTAATCCTGATTATCCTCCAAGCTGAACTAACTATTCTGCGGGTGCAGTAACTATAATACATTCTTAACGGAACGATCCTGGTTACATCCTGTATTATACCCCCCGGGAGCTGCTCTCCCTTTTCCCGCTGGTGCATCACTGTACATACTTTTATTTTACCCTTGTATGATCCTGAGTTACATCCTGTATTACCCTTTTCCGGGAGTTTGCGCTCACTATTCTGTTTGGGTGCAGCCCCAAATGGTGTACCAGGACAAATTACTTACCCCTTATAAACCCCTGAGTTACCCTTTTTTAAATACTCCAAAAGCGGCCCCTAAACTATTTTTTGCGGGGGCAGTCCCCTTGTACATGCTTACTTACCCTTAAAGACCCTGATTACATCCTGTATTATATTTCCGAGGACTCCCACTATTCTGCTGCTGCAATCACTGTACATGCATTACTTATCCGGTACGATCAGGGATTTAACCATCCTGTTTTTATCCCTCCAGAGATGCGCTCACTATTTGGGGGTGCAGAAAATATACAAAAAATTACTTATCCTGTAGGGATCCTGGTTAAAACCTTTGTATTAAAATCCAGAGCTGCATCACTATTTTGCGGGTGCAGTCCCCCTGTACATACTTTAAATTTAAACCCTGTCCCTGGTCCTATTTAAAAAACATCCTTTTATTATCCCCCCAAAGCTGCACTCACTTTTTCTGTTTGGGGGCAGTCACGGGTGTACATACATTCCTTATCCTGTACTGATCCTAAATTATACCCTGTATTATCCCCAGACCCTGCCTACAAGGGAGGGGCGGGTTCACCTTTGGGAAACATACATTATTTAACCTGTCCCTGACCCCTGATTTTAATTCCTGTATTATCCCCCAGAGCTGCATTTCCCCTTATCTTACTGGTGCTTTCAGGTACATACTACTTTAAATCCTTTACTGATCCTGATTTTACTTTCCTGAAATTATCCCCCAAAACCCTGCACTCACTATTCTGCTGTTTGCAGTAAATTTAATACATTTTTTACCCATGTGTGATCCGGAGTTACACCCTTGAAATTATCCCCCCGGACTGAAATTTCACTATTTTTCGGGTTTGCAGTACTGTACATAAAATTACTTACCCTGTACTGACCTGATTTACATCCTGTTTTTATACCCCCAAGCTGCACTCACAAATTCTGCTTTGGGAAGTCACTGTTTTCCATACTTTCCTTATCCCTGTACTAAATCCTGGGGGAAACACCCCTGTATTTCCTCCAGAGCTGCCCAATTTCCGGGCGGGTTTGGCCAAGTTCCCCAAAATTTTTTGTTTAAAACCCCTTTTTTACTTTACTTATCCTGTACTGATCCTGAGTTACACCCTGTTTTAAAATACCCCAAGAGCTGCATCACTAATTCGGCTTTTTGCAGCCCACTGTGTACATACTTTAAAACTTACCCTGTGGGGGTTTCCCTGGGGGTTAAATCCTTGTATTATCCTCCAAAGCTCCCGCTCACTATTCTGCGGGTGCAGCCCACTGTACATACTTTACAGGATAAGGAATGTGATAGATGTTTTGCACATTTCTTTTAATTGGGGGAAATTATTTCTATATTTTTAACTAAAACATAGGGGTTTTCAGCAGGAGTAAGCCTTCTCGTATTTTGGATTTTTTCAGGGCGGGGGTTTTTGGGGTCAGGGGTTTCAGGGGCCGGGAAGTAAGCCCCAAGCACTGGTTCTTGTCCCTCGGGTCAGTGAGAGCAGCCATTTTTATTCCCAGAGCAGATGTTTTAGGGGGGAGGCGCGCCTCGTTGGGTTTGTTTGACACGCGGGGGCCCCTTGGGGGCCCTTTTTTTTCATCACCCCTTTGAAGGTCACTATTTATTGAAATAACACATTGCTTATGTTTTTCCCCTCCACGGGGAAAGTTTAAGGGTCAAGCGTTGTGACAAACCTCATAAAATGAAATGGAATTTGCCTAAATACTCCCTTGATTTCACTTATTGGCTCCGGGGCTGCGGCCGCCCCTTTCTTTTGTCGCTAAAAAACTTTCCTATGCCGGGTTTTCCCCCTCTACTTTCAAAAAGGGACTGAAAAAAACGGGCAGGGAACCTGCCCCCCTTAAGGAAAAAGCAGGGAAATAAAAAAATGATCAGGAGCTCCACACAAATCCCCAATCACAGGACACTGACCCCCAAATTTGGGGGAAACTTTTTGTATGTAAATTTCGGGAGCGCCCTAAAAAAATTTCCCCCCAGCCCGGGAGACTGACAGATATCAGACCAAAAACTACCAGCATACAATTACCTAAAAGGGGGTAGCAAACCAGTGTACAGGGGGCTCTCCCAACTGTATATTACGGCCAAAAAGTGACCCATATATGGTAGACACCATGTACACGGCTCTGCAGACTGTATATTACTCCCATACAGTGACCATTAGGGGTAGACCCGTGTACACGGGGCTCTGCGACGTTTTTTCCCCAAAACGGACCATATATGGTAGACCCCATGTACACGGTTTTGGGGCCCCAAACTGTTTATTAAAACCCCATACGTGACTTTAAGTGGTAGCACCAGTGTCACAGGCCTGCGACTGATTTTAAACCTCCATACATGCCCAATAGGGGTAGACCCCATTACACACCCCTCTGCAAACGTTATTACCTCCATACAGGGCAAAATTTGGGAAAGGGACACCCCTTTAAAACCCCCCCCCCTTGAGTTTGGGTAAAATTACTCCATACAGTGACATTTAGGTAGAACCAGTGTACACGGCTCTGCAATGATATTACCTCCATCATCCAATAGGGGTAACACATGTACACACCCTCAAGTTTTAAAAGCCCTGTTGGTTACCCCCCCAAAATTAAAAAAATTGACCAAAGTGAAGGAACCGTGTACACGGGTCTCCAGATGTAATTACCTCCATAAAATGCCCAATAGTGGTAGACCAGGTACACAGGTCTCAGACTGTATATTACCCCATACTGACCAAAGGGGTAGCACCATGAACACACTCCCCGACTGTATATTTACCCCATACATGACCATGGGTAAACCATGTACAAAAACTCTAGACTGATTTTACCTCCATACATACCATATATGGTGGAACCCAGTGTAACAGGCTTGGACTGTATATTACCCCTAAAGACCTATAGGTGGGCACCAGGTTAACACGTCTCCAACGTTATTACCCCCATACATGACCATATATGGGTTTAGTCGGGTTTTACAGGCTCTCAGACTTTTTAATACCTCCATACAGTGACCATATGGTAGAAACAGTGACACAGGCTCTCAAATTTTAATTCCTCCATACATGACCTTTAATGGTAGACACCATGTACACAGGCTCTCAATTTATTACCCCATAATGACCTAAGGGGTATGCACCAGTGTACACAGGTCTCAACGTATTTTACCCCAAAACATGCCATATAGGGGTAGACACCCCAAAGT
>JAODAL010072994.1:0-14894 GCA_025379985.1 Phyllomedusa bahiana | reverse complement strand
GAGGTAATGAGTATATTTGATTGCCTCAAAAAGGTATCCCCCTGATTTCTCATATTCTACTACTTTCTATGGTAAAAAGGTCAAATCAAAATTACTTCAGCCACTACGTGAAATTTGGGGTTATGTTCTGGAGGTATAATCAGGTCCAGTAGTATTAGTTCAACGGCTTTTTGGGGCGTTTTTGTGGGGCCGGGGAATTCGCCGGATTTCCCCGGTGGGGGGGGGGGGGGAGTGCCCCCGGGGCCCCATAGACATTCATTATTCCGGCGTACACCCGTAAATAATGGCATGTATTTTCTCCCCCGCGGCGGTTCGCCGAGGGGGAGAAGGAGGAATCCAAGTTCTTTGAGAGCAGTGGATTCCCGTATTACTGGGCGGATTAGCCTATGCGGGCAAACCCCTTTTGGCAGTACGGCCCCAATCAGGCCCCAAATAAGCCGTGTGAAGGGCCTAATGCTTGGGAGAATATGATAGGTATGGGGGGTATTTCCCCTTGTTTATCTAACAGACTCCTGGTAAATTTTCGTGGTCAGGGAGGTGGGCAATAGGGGAATAGGGGGGCCCCATCCAAAAGTTTGTTTTGGGGGGCCCGGCTTTCTATTTACCCCCCTGGGTGTTTTTTTTATATTTATATATATATTATAACACACACTACTGTGGAGAAAGGGGGGTAGGTATTATTTCAGGGGTATACGGGGAGGTATCCGGTCCGCACCCGGGTTTTCCAGTCTTTGGCCTCCCCATGGTTCCCGGGGCAGGAGCGCTTGTCCCCCCCCCGGGGGGGGGTCTCACCTGTCGGGGCCCAGAGGCGGGGCTGCGGTACGTGACGGAGACGAGCCCTCGCCCGGGGGGGTGAGCGGGCAGCCCGGCCCGGCCGGGAGTTTCCAGTCGTTTCCCGGGGAGGAGCAGCGCAGCCGGTAGGAGCCCGGCCTCCGCCATGACACCCGCAGCCGCCGCAAACGCACGGAAGTGAGGGGGGCGGCGGAGCACAAAAAACCGGGCACCCTCGGAAGTGACGGCAGACGCTGCGCCCACGGGGTCACCTCCCCCGGGGCACAGCTGTGCTATCGCGACCCCCGCTTGGTCGGGCCGCTTACACTGGGCGTTAGACCGCGCGTGACGAGGGTGCAGGTTGGTCGGGATGCGTTAGGTGTAAGATAGGGCGGAGGCCCCGAGGGCTCGGGGGGCGAGCCGCTCTCACATAGGCACGGGCCCCCCGGCCCGGGTTATAACCTCGTGTGATGGCGCCCAAAAAAACCCCACCAACCGGAGCGCCTCCGAACCAGCGCTGGTGCCCTTATGATTGGGCCCTTCCAGAAACCAGCGCTGTGTCCTTAAATGGGGCCCGAACCTCCGAACCACCCTGTGTCCTTACAATGGGGGCCCGAACCTCAGAACCACGCTGTGTCCTTAAAATGGGGCCCCCGTCCTCCGCCCCAGCGCTGTGTCTTAAAGGGGGCCCAAACCCCCCAAAAACCGGTGTGTTTTCAATGGGGCCCCGAACCTCGAACCAGCGTGATGCCCTTAAAATGGGGCCCGAACCCAGAACCAGCGCTGATGCCCTTAAAAGGGGGCCCGAACCCCCGAACCAGCGCTGTGTCCTTACAAATGGGGCCCAACCCTCAGAACGCGTTGTCCTTAAGGGGGCCCCCAACCCTTCGAACCAGCGTGTGTCCTTACAATGGGCCGAACCTTTCAAGAACCGGGGCCGGGGGGGTTTCCTTACATGGGGCCCGAACCTCAGACCAGCGCTAAAAGTCCCTTCAAGGGGCCCCCGAACCAGGTGATTCCCTTCAAGGGGGCCCCGAACCAGCGCTAATGTCCTTACAATGGGGCCGGAACCCTTTTGAAAAACCAGCCCCCCCTGTGTCCTTACAATGGGGCCGAACCAGCGTTTAAGTCCTTAAAAAGGGGCCCCCGGAACCTCCGAACCAGGCTAATGCCTTATGAGGGGCACGAACCAATCCTCAGAACCAGCGCTGGGCTCCTTTTTGCTGGTTCCCCTTATGAAGGAACCCAAATTCTGGGGACCCAAACCAATCCTCGAATCGGGGCTGCAATCCCCTTTATATGGTGTCCTTATATGGAACCTGAATGACCCTCAGTTTTCAGCGCTGTGGCCCCCTTCATTCTGCCATCTGTTTTTATTTTTGGGCCCCCAGTCTGGAGACCCGAACCGAGGGGCCCCCAATGTAAAAAGAGATTATCTACAAAAACCCTTTATCACCCCCTCAGTTTGGGTGATAAAAATGTATGACCGCGGGGCCCCCACCTAGAAAAAGGGCCCCTGTGCGGTCTGGCCCATGGGCGGTGGTCATCAGGTTGTCCCAAATTTTTTGGGGCGGGTTTGCAAAAAAAAAAAAGTAAAATTTCAGGAAAGTGTAAAAAGAACAAAAGAGAAATCAAGATCCAGTTAGTATTTTTGTGACTTTTATCTTTGGAGCCCTGGAAGTGGTGATGTGGCCCCCCGCGAGCCCCGTCTCATCTTTTCCCCAGAGAACAGAAGGTTCTGAGGTACTCCAACAAGATTGGTTTTAGTTCTCCAAGTGTTGGAAAAACCCCTCTGCGGCTTCCCCGTTAGAAATGTGTAAGTACCTGAAAAAAAACACATGGTTTTGGAGGAAAGCATGGAGGGTTTTTCCAAAAAATTTGGAGAACTAAACCCCAGATGTAGCTGCTCAGATCCTTCTGTCTCGATACTTAAAACGGGCAGCCTGGTAGTGAGATTAGGGCCTTTTTGGGAACCAAAACGTAAATTTTACTTAAATGGGTATGTCCTACAGGGGGTCGCGCTTTTTATGTTAAAGATTCTTGCAAAAACAATCACTTTGTTTGTGCCATTAACAGTGTCCTACTATTCCTAATTTTGCCCCCTTGTATGGGCTGGCATAGCTCCCCTCAGGTCACTATAGCTACAGGGCCCCTTTTTGGTTTCTTCTGTTTTGGGGGTGCCGCCGACCTGTTTGGTCTCCCGATGGCTGCCAGCCTGGTTTTATAGCTACAGATGTTTGGTCTCTCCTGATAGGCTGCCAGCGCAAAACCTGTTTGGTCCTCCTGATAGGGGTGCCGCGGGCAGAAATGTTTGGTCTCTCCCGATGGCTGCCAGCCTGGTCTTAGCTACAGCCTGGTGTCTCGCAGGTCCTACTCAGACCAGTTTAAAATGCCTTATGAATTTTAAAAATGAAACCCCGAAAAAAAAACAGGACTGGGTGAGATGAATCGATTTCAGTGAGGACAAACCCTTTAATACCTTTAGAAAAAAAGTTTAAAAGATAGTTGCCACCCCCCCTTTTTTTTGGGGGTCATTTCCCCGTTTTTAATTTGGGGGGCCTTTTTTGTCCCGCCCTCCCGTTTAGGGTGGCTTTAACCTCCCGTCTCTTTAGAGAGGAAAGGGAGGTTATTTTTTATGCCCCGGGGGGGCTTTGGGAGCGTCTTTGACGCCTTCCCGGAAAGGGGGGGCCGGGGGGCCTTAGCGGGCCCATGAAGCCCCGCCCCCTTTCCCCGGGGAGTTTGAAAAAAAACTAGGATCCCAGGGGGACAGGGGTGAGTGAGGGGGCTGGGTGTTTGTTGGGGGGGAAAAGGGGGGGTTGGCATTTGATTTTGAGGGCTTGTAAAGGGGGGGGGAAAGTGTAAAACTAGGTTTTTTATTTTTTTTGTTACTAGCTATAAAGGGCACTCCCTTTGGCTCATGGGGTAAATCTTTTCGGGCTCATGGGGGCCATTTGTCTGGCTCATGGGGGCCCTCTTTTTGGGCCCTCTTTGGGGGCTTTGCCTGTAAAAAAGGGGGGGGGCTTCTCCCCTTAAAATAAAGGGGGACCCTTGTTTGGAAATGGGGGATCTGCCTGGCTAAATGGGGGGCATTTTTACCTGGATAAAGGGGGCTTTTTCCCTGGTTTAAAGGGGGCATCTGCCGGGGCCTGGGGGTTCTGCCCTGGTTTAAAGGGGGGTACCCGGCCTGGAGGGGGTTTTCTGCCGGTCTTGGGGGGCATCTGCTTTTTTTAAAGGGGGCTTCTGCCCTTTAATGGGGGCATAGCCTTGGCTTATGGGGGATCTACCGGGTTTTAAAAAGGGGGCATAATGCCTTGGCTCATGGGGGCCATCTGCCTGGCCCCGGGGGGGAATTGCCTGGCCCTAAAGGGCAATTTTCCGGGGAAAAGGGGGGAGCAATTCGGCCCGGGTTTTGGGGGGCTTCTGCCGGGGGTTTTTTTAAAGGGAGGGGCACCTTAAAAACCAGGGGCCCCATGGGCGTTTCGGGGGCCGGGAAATTCAATGGGTGGAAATCCTCCCTGGCTTCCATGGGGGGGCACCGGGCCCTGGCTCTGGGGGGCTTTAAATGCCTGGCCCCCTTTTGGGGGCATCTGCCTGGGGAATATAAAAGGGGGGAAAACCTTTGCCGGGGCCCTTCCAGGGGGGGCATCCCCCTGCCTGGTAATGGGGGGTTTTTAAACCTGGGTTAAAAGGGGGGGGATCTGCCGGGGGTCATTGGGGGCATCTCCCCCTGGATTAAAGGTGGCTTTATCCCCGGGGAAAAAAGGGGGTTTCCGCCCTGGCTTTGGGGGAAAAACTACCTGGTAGGGGGGACCCCTAAATGGTTATTGGGGTTTCAAACCTGGCTATTGGGAGGAAACTCCCCTTGGGGTATTGGGGGAAATTACCGGGCTATTGGGGGCCCCCAACCTGGCTTTTTGCAAAACCTGGAAAATGGAGGAAAACCTTACTGGTGTAAGGGGCACTCCCTTTGGATGTAAGGGGCACTATCTGGCTATTGGGGCCAGCTACGGGTTTTAGAAGGGGGCATTACCTGAACAAAAAGAGGTACTCCCTAAATTCCCCGGGGGTTTTCAAATAGGCCCCCCGGATCCCCTCCCTATTGGAGAAATTTTTGGGGGTATCTCCCCAGTCTTCTGGATGTAAATTTGGCCCTACCCAAAACCCCAAAGAAAGGGGGGTGACCCCCTAAAAACCCTAATTTTGGTTTCTTCCCGACCCCAATTACACGTTAAGTGGGTAGGGTGTGGGCTTTTTCGAAAAAATTTTGGGCGTGGCCTTTGTAAATGCAAAGTTTGGGCCCGGGGGGCCCCAAAATGCAAATCTCCTGCTTTTTTATTTTTAAAAAAAGTTGGAAATGTTTTTCCAATTTTTTAGTGATATAAAACTTTGTTAGACTTGGGGTGTCGTGGGAGAAAACGGCCCAGTCACTTCAGTGTTTAAAATTTGGGGGACCCCCCAAAACAAGTATTTGGGCTTTCTGTTACAGTACCCAGGGATTAGAGGTAGATTGTTGTCCACCCCTTAAATTTTTAAATTTCACCCCCTACAAAGTGGGGGAGGGGGCCCAGGGGAAAACATAAGCCCCCTGTTGTGTTTCCCAAACCCCCCCCCTCCCCCACAATTTTATTTTTTAAGCTGCTGAATGTTTAATACCACCATCTTTTAGGGACTTTTGGGGCATGCCAGTTTTTTTTTTGCATTGTTTAAAAGGGGGGTTTTGCCCCCAATAAAGTTCATTTAAATTGCCTCCCTTATCCAGCTTCAGCTTTGGGGGTGCTAAAAAAAGGGGGTGTCGTGATTTTTTTGATATCATTTTGACTCAGCGGGCCCTTGAATCACCCAGGCCTTTCCCCACAGTCTGCTAAACTTAGTACAAAAGGTTTGTTTATGTAAAGTTTTGTGAGTAGTTTAAAAAAGTTTTTTTAAGTGGTTATTGCTTTGCCTTCCAACATGGGTTTTTAAGATCCCTGCGGGAAAGCCGAACAAAACACACTTTTTTTTTTTTGTCTCCTGCCAGGACCTGATTGTGGTTTGTTTTTTTTCCCTTTTTTTGCACTGTTTAAAATTAAACTAATGAGTAAAAGAGGGAAGGAGAGTGGAATGACAGCACCGGGGGGTTGAAAAATCGCCCCCCAGCATTTGAGTGTGTGTATTTTACTAAGCAGGGTAGAGACTGACATTTAGCTGCCGAGAGGAAAAGGTGATGTATGACCCATTTTTATCCCAAGTTTTGAGGAGCCCCCCAATCCGGGGTGTTTCCCGGGGAAAAAGGCGGTTCCCCTTTTAGGGAAATACTAAGGGAGCAGCTAAAAAAAAATTTTGGGGGGTTTTACAAAATTTTTTAAAAAATGAGGGTTGGTGAGGGTTTTTAAATTATTTGTTTTTAAAAGCTTCCCCCCGTAAAATTTTGCTTGGGGGGGAAAACCCCCTTTAAGTATTTTTGGGTTTCCTGTTGGGTGGTTTTTAAATATACGGGGTGTTTTGGGCATTATTGGGCACATTCCCCTAACACCTTCAAATATAGCCCCTTGGGAAAGTTAGAAATTTGTTTTTAAAAAACAGGGAAAACGTGAAGGTACGGGGGGACTATTTTTCCTACTTTTTGTTTGTTTTTCCTGTAGGATTTTTTTCCTTTTTTTAAAAAACTAGTGTTTAAGGGAGGGGGTTTGGGGAAGGGTGGGGACGCCCTTTTGGGGGCAGAAACCCCCAACATTTTGGGGCCCGGGACAAAAACAGGGTTTAAAATTGGGTTTTCATTGGGCTTTTCCCCTTCCCCAACTTGGATTTGGTGGATCTATTGAATAGTGGTTTTCCCAATGTGCATCATCCTCTGAGTTTTTTGGAAATAAAGTATACAATTTTATTTTGGCGGTCTTATATACCCTGAATGCCCTGCCATTTCTCCCAAGACTACTTTTCCCTACAAGTACAGGGTGGGCCTTTTATATGGATATCTAAATAAATAGGAATGGTTGTTGAATAAACTTCCTGTTTGTGGCTATTATATATGGGATTGGAAAACTTTTCAAGAGGGGGTGTTGACCAGGGGGCCCATTGTAAGTCTCCATTTGGATCTAACTTTTATTTTCCAAAGGGAAAGGGGGTAATGTAACACATAAAAGCAATTGTCTATGCTGTGAAGAAAGATGTGAGCTCTAAAAAAACGATACTGGAAGCCTGTGCTAGTTTTTCCCTCTGCGGTTATCAGTGTTTAAAAGGGGGAGAAAGGGTTGCTGACAACCCAAACACAATGGCACACTTTGAACACATTTTTTAAGGGGCAAAACTTGTAAATAACTCAGGGAAAAAATAAATTATGTTAAAAACCAACCAAAAACAATGTTTTTCTTGTGAAATTTTCAATAAGTTTGTGTGTTACATGCCCCCCCCATTGGAAAAAAAAAATTTGGATCCCAAAAGGCTGCTTTTAAAATGGCACCTGGGCAAAAAGCCCCTTTTAAAATTTTCCCCCCCATATACTAATGTACCAAAAAAACAGGGGGTTGAATTTTCCAACCCTTCCATTCTTTTAGGTGCATCCCAAATAAATGGCCCCCCCTTATATAAAATTTTATACCCCATTGATCTGTTTTTTTTTCTAAAAGGGATTTTGTAAAAGTTTTCGTTTTTGTTTTTTTCAGTATAAATTTTGGGGTTATGAGACCCAAAAAAATTTTATCGGGGATTTTTTTTTTTTTTTGGGAGCCCTATCCCCCTCCCAGGCTTAAAAGGGAAAAGGGGGGTGGGACCAAATATACTAAAAAAAAAACTTTTAAAAATTTGTATTTTTTGGAAACAATTCATTTTCCCAATACTGGACCTGTGCCCCGGCCCCTTGTCTGTCTATGGGTTGAAAGGAAAATTGCAAGTATGCGCTTTTTTTTTTTTTTTTCTCAGCCCCACAGAAATGGGTGGGGGCTGCGTGTGCATCCAATACCCCCTCGCTGTGGTCATGCATTTAGGAAAAATAGGTGGGAGGTTTAAGGCCCCCATTCTGATGTTAAGTGCGGGCCCTCGGCCATGGCCCCAAGTTTCCAGCAATAATTGAAAAACTGCATAAAGGGAAAAATGCAAAGGGAAACCCTTCAGATCTGAGTTACGTTTGCCCTACCCGGGAAAAATTTTTAGAGAGAACGTTTGTTTGAAATATGGGGTTATATGACAGAAGAGAAGCGGGAGCTCGTAAATTATATTAGGGTTATATGATAGAGGAGGGAAGTTTGACCCTCGGGATTAAAAAGGGGTTATATGATAAGGAAGAAGCTACTCTGTGAAAAATATGGGGTTTTAATGATAAGGAGAGGACCCTGAGCTCTGTAAATTATATGGGTTTTTATGATAGAGGAAGAAGGGAGCTTGGTTATAGGGTTATTTGATAGGAGAGAACCTGATTTTCTGTAATATAGGGTTATATGTTTGGGGGAGGAAGTTTTGAGCTCGGGTGAAAATAAAGGGTTATATATAGAGGAGTGACCCCTTGTGTATAAAATTTTTATAGGGAAAAGGGGAAGAAAGCTGGGGCTCTGATAAATAGGGTTAATAAGGGGGAAAAACCCTTTGAGCTCTGTGATATATGGGGTTAATGTTTGGGGAGAGAAGTGAGCTCTGATTTTGGGTTAAATATGATAGGAGAAAACCGGCCCTGTGATATATAGGGTTATATTATAGAGAAAAGGGCAAAGCTCGGGTTTATATGGGGGTTTATTTTGTTTAAAAAAAGCCTGAGTTTCTGTGAAAATATAGGGTTATATTAGAGGAGGGGGGAAAGCTAGCTTGATATTTTGGGGTTATAGAAAAGGGACTGAGCTCTGTGATATATACGGTTATTTTTTTTCTCAGCAAGGCAGCACAATAGTTTTGCACATTTTAAAGAAAAAGCAAAAAAAAGGGACTAGTAGAAAAACTGACCAAGAAACATTGAAACACCCATGTAGAAAGGGAAATGGAAAATGTGCCAGGGTCAGGAGGAGGGGTAAACCCGGAAAACAATCGGGAAAACTGCTTAAGTCTTAACTTTTCCTGAGCTATACTTCCCGTTTTTTCCAACTACCCGGGGCATGTCATTTGGGTTGGGGGCCCAAGGGGGCTGCTGTAGGAATTTTATTTAAAATTTTTGGATTGTTTTTGATCATGATTTTGGGATTAAAAGGGCAAAGAAATTCTAATCACACTCTAGATTTATTTTCTTAAGCCAAAAATTATTTATAAACTGTACATAAACTGTGCCCCAAGATGGTTCCATCAATGTTATTGTTTCCAAAACTACCCCCCAGTTTTCAACGGATGAGGTCTGATAGGAGACCGGGGGCAGTTGGAAAGTTTACTGAAATTTGTGTTTTGGGAAAAGTTACCCAGACGGGGTTTCCCCCCTTTTCTGAGCGGTCACCCCGTGGCTGGGGGAAAAAAGGGCTATGTCTCCAGTCAGGAAAATGAAGGGGGAGAATATCATCTTTTCCCCTTTTAAATTTTTTGTTTAAGTTTATTTTTTGATTGTTTTCCCTACCCTGTAATAGGGGGGTCAAAACTATGGCCCGTGGGGCCCGTTTGGGTCTTCCCGGAAAATTGAAAAGGGCATTCCAAGACTAAATGGGCAGAACCCTTTGGCCCCCAGATTCCTTTTTCCAACCGAATGTGTGATTTAAATTTACTAGTGATTAATGGGGAAAGAGGGGGAAATTCCACAACCAATTTGCCAAAGAAACAAAAAGAATTTTTCAACTTCCCACCAGTTATTGTACCCTAACCTTTGAAAAACTGGGCTTGAATCATAGATGGAATAAACATTTTTTTTTGTTCTTTTTGGGGCTTAAATTGTTTAAAAATTTCCAACAAAAAGCAAGGGGGGTAGTACCCAGGGATTCCTTTTTTTTTGGTTTTGGGTTTTTGGTTTTACCCCTTTAACCCCTTTTCCCTAATTACTGATAATCACGTTTGTGTGTGTGTATGTGGGTTTATATATTTTTAAATATATAATATATATTTATATATATAAAATTTATATATATATATTATTTAAAAAAAATTTTAAAGGGTGGGGACGTAACATCCCATTTCTTTTTTTTCCCCGAATTTTTTAGGGCCATTACGATGTCCCCCCCATTCTTTTAGCCCACCCCCCCACACTAAAAAAACCTTTTTCTTATAAATTTTTTTAAACAATGGTTCCCAAAAAGGTTGTTTTTCTTGTCTTAATAAAACAATCATTATTTAAAAAAATTTAAACCCGGGGATTGGGGCAAATTAATTATTTTTGTAATGCAAAAGAGAGATAATTGAAGGTCACTGCTTCCCTAATTTAAAAAAAAATGTTCATTTTAAAGTAACCCAAATTTTTAAGAATTTTTGAATAAGCTAACAAATTGTATTACAAATTTTAAAAAAAACCCTTCCCAAATAAGATGATGAGATAATGTTTTCCCCCACCCTCCCAAAATATAACCCCGTATAAAATCCTGTGTGTGTAAACCAAAAATTTAAAAGGGTCTTCAACCCCGGGGAAACAGCTTGGGTTCCCGGGGGGGTTAAATTTTTTTTTGACCCTTTAAAGCGCCCCCATGTCCATTAGTATTAAGTTGGGGAAAACCCGGCCCCAATAAGGACTTTAAAATTTCAGGGGTTAGGGGATGGTCATATGGGGTAATTTTTGGGGAGCATTTCGCCACGTATTTGGGCCCTTCTAAAAACGGGTTTAGATACGCGCCGACATTTTGGTAATCCCTAAATTTCATAGAGTGGCCCGTTTCAGCGATGTGTTTAAAGGTGTGATTATTGGCCTTTATTATATTGTTGCATCAGTTTTAAACATATATATATATTTTATTATGTAGTTCTCTTTCTTTGGTTAGGAATCTTGATGGAAAAGTCTCTCAGACCTGGAAAATTGTAAAGTCACACACTATAACCAAGCTTTTATGTATGTGCACATGCCAAGCATAATGCTCAGATTCCTAATCCAGAATGTGCTGATATTTCACCAGTGATGAATGGGAAAAGATGGGGAAATTCCCCATCCAAAATTTTCCCAAAGAACAAAGAATTTTTTCCAACTTCCCCTAGTTATTTAAAATAACCCCACAAAAAAATTGTCCCCTTTCCGGGAAATTTTTTTCGTCTTTTCAAAACTGCCCGAGAAAAACTCAGATTGGGGTCCAAAAGATTTAGGTGGGTTCACACGTTGCTTTTTTGACATGCATTTTGGTGTACTAAAATACACATGAAAAAACATATGTCCAATTGGTTTCATTGGGGAACATGCATCGTTGTTGCTAATGGTGCTGGTTTTTATGCATCGTGGGATGCTTTACAAGACACGTAAAAATAACTGGGGTTCACCTGTACTTGGAAATTTCATAGAACGGAATGGAGAGTTGTGCGCAAGCGTTACCTACATTAAAACCAGGGATTGGAGCTGGCTCTGATCCCTGCCCGTTTAAAATCTTAGGGTATGTTCACACGGGGTGGTTTGGGTTTCCCTATAGATTAAAGGGATCCCCCAAAAGTGGGGCCCTCCAGCTTTTGGGAAACTAAAAAACTTCCATCATTCCCCAAATGTTATAGGGTTTTTAAAATGCCCCCGAGGGAGTTTTAGGGTTCCCCAAAAGCTGGAGGGCGGCAGTTTGAGGAGGCTGGTTTTTGATGGACCCAAACACACATCCCAAATGAGGGAAAAGTGGGTTTTTTATTGTTTTACTTTTTAAACACATATTTGTTGTTTTTCACCGAGTGAACAAAAGGGTGCGATCCGCGCCCCAACACCAGCTGCTTTTGGGATCCGTTTGCACCCAGTTGCCCACGCGTTTTTGGGAGGGTTTTTCCCGACCCAAAAAATGCCGAAAAGAACAACCCTAAAGATGTTGCAGTGATTGCGGCCAGGCGCCAAAGTTAAAAAGGGAAGGGTGATGCCCCGTTTACCCCGTCATGTTTTTTACAATCCTAGGGCGGATAAAGGGCACCTTTTTGGTACTCCTTTGCATTTTTTATGTCATGCGAACCTTTTGTACAATTATCGCCCCCCTAGGGGAACAACGTAGAGGAAAAAAAAAAATTTTTAAAAAAAAAAAAACTTTAAACCCCCTATTCCTGCTGCCCCGGCCCTGGAGACTACTCACGCAGGCTTTTCAGAAAGCCCATTCTGGCCTTTTATAGTGATCCCCCACCCTCCCCAACTTTATACCCAAAGGGCCACAGTATGAAAACTGTCTTGGTCAAAGGGGGGCCGTTCACCCGGCTTTTTTGCCCCGCGGTTTGGCGTCTACTGCGTGCGGATTTGCGCTCTAGGGCTCCAATCCGTGCGTCTTAAACGGTAATCCATTCTCATAGAAAAAGTGGACCCGTCGCTTCCCCCTCGGCGAATCCCCCTGGGGGGGGAAAAGTACTGAAAATTTCCCGGGGCCAATCCCCGGGATAATGAAGTCTAGGGCCGGCGGCCCCCCCCCCCATTCAACCCGGGAATTTGCGAGGAAACCCGGCCGCAATTAGGGTTTGAAAACCCTCTGAACACAGGCTAAAACTCATTTGTTCCCATAAAAAACCAATCAGAGACCAAGAACCCAAAATAGCGCCCCTTTCATTTTTCCACCCTATTTTAAGGGGGGGGGGGGGGGTTTGTTTGGTTCTTGGAACAACGTAAATTTTTTGACCAGACAGTTTTCATACTGGGGTATGTTCACGCCTCTTTGGGGCCTATTTGGGAAGGGCCCATTGCGCGCAAATGCCCTTTACAGCCTGCAAATACGGTATTCCTATTGATTACGGCTGTTTTCCCAAACATACACAGAGGTTTTTTCTACTTTAGGAATTCAAAACCCGGCCCTCATCGGAAGAAAGAACATTTTGTACTTCCTGGATTCTGACATGTACTGGCTGATGAAAAAGGGAAACCCGATTTTGGGTTTTTTTGCGCAAACCCGCACAAAAACCCAGTACACGTGTTAAAATGTCGGATTTTAGGACGCCTTTTTAAGTTTGCGGGACTCGCTTTGGGGCTGGTTCACACTACGAATTACATAAATCCAGCCACCCCTGCACCTAAAAAAGGGTATGTGCTTTACCACGACACAGCTGCGGGCCCATTGGGATATAAGCAGTTGAGTCCCGTGCAGCTACATTTAGGGGATGTTTTCCACATGTACTGCGGGTGTCAGTGCGTACTCCCGAGGCGGGGGGGGGGGGGTGCCGGGCCCCATGACATCATTTCTCCGCCGCGTAATCCCCCAAATAATTTACATGGCACTTATCTCCTTGCCTACAATGGATCGTTTTATAATGGGGGGAGGAGGGGTTCCTATGAGAGCTAGGAATACCGTAAATTTAAGGGGGGCATTTTTTTGCGGATTTAACCGTGTGAACATACCTTCGGGACTCGACAGTGAAGTTTTCCCACCTTAGTGACCCGCGGAAATGCAATGCCGGGGGGGAAAAGGGCAAATGTACCTACCTGGGCCGTCTGTGCTATTATCCCCAAAAAGGGCCTCTGCATGTGTCTTTGGGACCCGCGGGGAAATTTTTTTACCCACAGTACCTTTACAGATGTAATATCAAGGTGTGAACCCAACCCCTTTGGGTAGTTCACACTGTGTAATTTGGGGGGAAACAGTACACAAAAGCAACATGCCGGGGGTTTTGGGAGTGGCGCTGACCAAGTTTTCCCCAAAACGGGGGGGGGGGGGGGGGTTAATGACATTCATTCTCACGGGCGTAAGGCCCGAATAATTGAGTCACGTCCCCTTTGGCTAATAGTATTTAGGGGGGAGAGGAGGGAAATTATAGTTCTCTGAGAAATGGATTATGTAATTTTGTCGAGCTTCGCTGTATTAAGCGCAAATTAAACAAAATGCGGTAAAAATTACCCCGGTAGCATGCTTTTTCATAAAAACAAGCCCGGACGCCCTCTGATGAGCGAGGGACTGTGAGGACGGTGATGCAAGATACAGCAGCTCACCCCAACAATGCGCAGTCCTACCCCGGGCCCTCTGCGGAAATAGGGGCCTCATGCCCAAAACTTTTAAAAGGGACTGTCCTGTTGCCCATGGAAACCCAATCACAGGCAGCTTTCTTTTCCTCGACCGTTCAAAATGAAAGCAACTGTGTTTGGGTTTTGCTATAGGCTCTTTTCCCCCCTTTTCAAACTTTTCATAAATGAACCCCTCAGGTTTTGCAGCGCTATGGAGTGATACTAAGCGGGGGCTCTATCCCCCCGTGATCGCCCCGGACCCTCTATCCTGACACATTGGCAGTTGAGGGGGTCAGGACGGGACGTAACGCCTCTCGCGAGAGGTCGGGAGGATAAGTCCTCGCTGGGTGTAGTTTTATTGTTCCGCGTTCCACGTGACGGCGTTGTAGGGGGACCAAGATACTTGAAGCTCCGGCGGGGGATTAAGTAGCGCAGGGTTGGGGACCCTAGTCCGGCATTTTCGGGTGTGGGGGGCGAGAGGAGGAGTCTTGGTTATTAGATTGGGCCCCCCGAGGGGTTCATGTTACACCGCTGTGTTGGGGCAGTGTGGGAAATTAAGGGGGGCTCCGGGCTAGAATGTGTCCCCATCACGGCACAGGACGGGGCTCGGGGGTTTTTGCTGAGCCCTGTACTGCCCGTCCGTGCAGTCACATACGCCCCATGCTATCCCCGCCCTTATTTTGGGGGGCAGGGGGGGGGTCAGGGCCCCATTTGTGGGCTTACCTATGCCCCCTTTTGGAGCGGGATGAGACGCCCGGGTGTAGGCCCCGTTCACATACCCTTATTTGGGCTCTGGGGTTACATGAAAAGGTCGGGGCGTCACGCGGGCTCATAGGGTATTGAGCAGTGAGTGCACTTTTCCCCCCTGGTCTTCAAGCTATGGGCCCCCCGGGGAAAAAAAGCATAAATCCCCTTAGGTTCGCTTTCTCTTTTAAACCTATGGACCGTGGGGGGATGGTGCGGGGTCCCCCAGGTGCCCTTCCCCTTTAATATTTTCAGCTTCCACCCCTTGTTACCCTCTTCAAGAATGGCCCCGTACCCTCGAGAGGTCGGGTTAACCCCCGGCCCCTCCCGAGGTGGAGCCTGCGTTAAAAGCGTTTTTTCTTACTATCCCTAAGGGGGAGTCCCACCGCGTTATGGGGCAAAGGCCCAAAAGTATTATTTATGCTAA
>JAODAL010072993.1:7500-14894 GCA_025379985.1 Phyllomedusa bahiana | reverse complement strand
TAAATTAAGGTGGGAAAATTACACGTGAGGTGTGAAAAAGACGGCAATTTACTGACCCCTCTGCATCCTCAAAGTTTCCAGATATTAATTTTTTGACCTGTTGTAAATGACTTTTTGTTTATATTGCATTTTTTTTATGTTTAAAAATTCTAAGACCCTTTGAAGGTCCATGTTTGTTGTAAAAAACCCAGTGAATTTTAAATTTTCTTTTTTAAATCACTTTCTGAAAAAGGGGGCTTGTTCTCTCGAAAGCTCACCATCAAATATACTCGTTAGCCTCAAAAAGGTATCCCCTGATTTCTTCACTTTCTACACATCCCTCAGATAAGGTTTAGTACCCTAGCTAAACTGTATAACTTTAGTCATCCGGTTATGTTTGAATACTTTTTTGGATATTTTGCATTTTTTTTTTAAACATAAGTTTTTTTCAATTTGAGATCAATTTTTTTCCAGACGTGGGGAGCGCCAATGGGGGCCAAATTTTCGCCCTATGCGAATCTTTAATGTCTTGGTGGGAATCAGGACATTTTTTCGTACATAATTTTTTTCTGCTTCTTTTTCAGGTTTTGGGGGCGATTTATCGATGACATCCTCATTGTCTGGGATGGGGAGTCATCTAATATACTGATTTTTCCCTCCGTTTCTCAATGACAATGAGGATGGCCTTTTTTTCACCCATTCCGTGTCCACATTCATTTCATTTTTAAAATTTAGTTGATTGGTGATTGTCAACCACAGGGTCAAAACCTCATTTTTCCGCAAAACCCCCACTGTGGGTAATGCGATACTTCACCCTTTAGTCATCATCCGCATCTCTTTTAAAGGCTTTCCTTTTGGGGTGTTTTCCCCAGGATCAAAGAGTTTGTTAATTTTGGGAAACTGTAGCGTTTCATCGGAATCCAAACAAAGTTATCTTGTAGACTTTTACCCCAAATGGATTTGGAGGGGGCAGATATTTTGTCTCTAAACGTTCGAGATCTGATTTGTTACATTGTCTCTCAAACGTTGAATCCCTCTTCGGATAGGACACCATTTCCCTTCAGTCCAATACATAATCAGTTTTCATCTGTAGTTAAGTTTTTGAAAGAAAATCTCCCACTTACGGCAGGATCCTACTTTAGCGAAATTTTTTTTAAAAGGGTTGTGATTTGTATCTAAAAGAACCTTTGGGTTAAACCCTTTTCACCCAGTTTGTATGGGGAAATAATCTCCCCTCCACTTGGTTGTCTGTTAAGGGGATTTAAAGTGGGGTGGTTTGCGCTCCCTTTTTGAGATTCTTTAAGATACCGATAACAAATTTCCTTATAATCTCAAAGCTTTCTATTAAAGATTTTATTAATTATAACAGCAATTATCTTATAATGCTATTGATGTACATTTGAAACTGAACTACTTTTGGTTTTGTACTATCCGTTTTTCAAAAAAAGGATTGCTAAAAAAATATTTCCGATGCCAGCCCCTTTGAGTATCAATTTTTCTGGTGTCCCCGGGCATTTCCCCACTTTCAGTGGGATTTTCTGTTTTGCCACTTATGGTATTAAAAGGGGTTTTAAACCCCGGGAAGAGGGGGGGAGTCGAGGTTCTCCTTAACGGGGGGCTTTCGGATCTGGCAATTGTAATCCCGGGATCCCCAAAAGGGATGAATCATAAAAACGTTTGCTATATTGTGTTAATCAATAAGGGGCAATAGACATTTTAAAAATATTTTTTTTTTCTCATTATATTTATTCACATTTTCTTTTTTTTAATTTTTTCCTTCCCTTTTTTTTTTCTTCCTCCACATCTTTGTAACACCATTTTCATGTTTTTTTTTTCCCTTTATTCACACATTCATTTTTTTTTTCAATTTTTTCCTTCCCTTCTTTTTTTTTTTCCTCCTAACTTTGACACACTAATTTTTTGTTTTTTTTTTATTATATTTATTTACACTTCATTTTTATGTTTCATTTTTTTTCTTTCCCCCTTTTTTTCTTCCTCTCTACATCTTTTTACACACTCATTTTCATGTTAATTTTTTTCTTCTCCATTTTTTTTCCTCCTATTACATTCATTCATACACTCATTTCCATGTCATTTTTTTCCCCATTACATTTACTCATTTTCACGTTCAATTTCTTCTTTTTTTCAGTTTTTTTTCCCCATTCACCTTTATTCACACTCTTTTTTTGTTCCCTTTTTTGTTCCCCACATCTATTCACATTTCTTTTTTATTTTTTTTTTTCTTTCCCCATTCAATTTATTACACTCATTTTCTTTAATTTTTTTCTCCTTTTTTTTTCTTTCATTATATTTTTACACATTTATTTTCATGTCATTTTTTTCCTCCTATTACATTCATTCATGCACTCATTTCCATGTCATTTTTTTCCCCATTACATTTACTCATTTTCACGTTCAATTTCTTCTTTTTTTAAATTTTTTTTCCCCATTCACCTCTATTCACACTCATTTTAATGTTCCTTTTTTTGTCTCCCCACATCTATTCACATATTCATTTTCATGTTTTTTTTTTCTTTCCCCATTCACATTTATTCACACTCATTTTTATGTTCCCCTTTTTTCCCCCTCTCCTCACATCTATTCACATATTTATTTTCATGTTTTTTTTTTTTGCAAGGAGACTTTGTCATGCATATTTTGCCTGTGTCTTTAAATATGTTCTAAAAAACGTATGTTATTTGCATCATGTCATATGATATGTGTTCTGACACGTCATTGGTTTTGATTTCCTTTAAATATGTTTATTGAGTGTCTGTTTTTTAAGTCATGATTAAGGGTGTTTACCCGAAACGCATTGACTCTGTCTGTCGTGTCTGGATTTTAATGATTTGATACAATGAAAAAGATTATTTTATTTATCCAACGGTGTTGGATCTATTCCACCATCCATGCGGACTTCTTGTCTCTAGTTCACAGGCTGGTGCCTCCCAGCCAGATCCGTGCACCTGCTGGCTGTCCACAATCAATCATTCATTCAGGTGAGCTGGACTTTGTGTGTCTTTTACTGTTTACCCAGGTCTTGACTGTCTTTGGAGGAAGGCTCGAGGTCTTAGCTCCGGCATTCGCACACTGATTCGGCCCGAGTGTCAGCGTTGCTGCGTAATTTGGATCTCCCCGCCAACCGTCTGCATTTCTTTGTGCAAATTTTATTGGGAGTGTCCATAAGGGCATTTTGTCTGGTTTTAGGGTAATGCTGCTTTAAAAGATAGCGATACTCAATGTCCTATTAAGAAAAATCTTGTTTGAAATAGTCATTTCTTCCTGCAAATTTTATTCCGATGGTCAATAAGGGCATCTGTGCTTGTTTTGGGGTCATGCTACTGTAAAAGACACCAATAGTAAAGGTCATATTAAAATTAAGCTTATTTCACATACTCATTTCAATTTCACGTCAGCAACGTGACAGCAGTAGAATGGCAAGTAGCTGTAGCAGCAACATTGGAAAAAATCTTGTTTTAAAGAGTCAGTTTCTTAGTGCAAATTTTTATTCTGAGGGTCCATAAGGGCATCTGTGCTGGATTTGGGGTCATGCTGGGGTAAAGGACAGTGATTATCAATGTCCTGTTCACTAAAATATTGGTTCAAATACTTATTTCTTCTGGCAAATTTTATTCTGAGGGTCTATAAGGTCATCTGTGATGGATTTGGGATCATGCCACTGTAAAAGACACCAAGGACCTTCTTGATCCACGTTACAAAGCAAAAGTCAGCACTTTCCTTCCACCCACACAAATTGACAGCAGAACGCAAGAATTTGAGACGGGCCTCGTTGACCAACTGGAGACATCTGTTGCAACTTCTTCACATTCTAATGTCACGGTGGTACAACATCAGCAACGTGACAGCAGTAGAATGACAAGTAGCCGTAGCAGCAGCAGCAGCATTGGAAGAATTCTTGTTGCAAATTTTTATTCTGAGCGTCCATAAGGGCATTTTTGCTGGTTTTGGGTTCAGGGTAATTTAAAAGGGATGCCAGGGGTTCCAATAGGGCATTTCCCCAAAGTCGGGGCCCCTAATAAAAAAGGGGGGGCCCGGTGATTAGTTAAAAATAGGAACTGGTAAGGGGGTGGGGCGTGTGAAGATGTAAAATATTTGCTGTGCATTTAAAATTTGGGTCATATTTGTAACCCCTTGGTTTTTGGGTACTTTAAATTTCCCCCTGGTTTGGCAAGCCACCGGGTGTAAATGTGGGGGGGAATGCGTTTTTTTTTCCGTGCTTTTTTCAATAGGCTTGCTCCCAAAATTGCTCTATTTTCCTTTGTTTTGGTTTTTTTACCAGCTTGGAACAACTGCCCAGAACAAAGGGAAAAATTGTTCATAATATTGAAAAAAGTTACCCGTTTAAAACCAAAAGGAAAATTTTGTGTTATATATTTTTTCTTACCCGTATTAGTGCAGCTTTCGGGAGCCCCCGGGGGTTTTTGTTCTGCCCTATAAGGCCAGGCCAGCAAAAAGGGCTGTGGTGTTTTTTAGGGGAAAAAAATCAAAAAATTGTGGGAAATTCCCATTTTTATTAAAAAAGACTCCATTGGGTCTCAGGGTTAGATGAAAGTGAAGAGTATGCTGTTTAACACCTTTTAAACCTGTAGGGAGACCCAAAAGCCTGAAGTGCAAGCAAGGGGCGTAACTACCCCGGGGGGCAGGGGTTGCGTTTTCTATGGGGCCCCTGCGTTAGGGGGGCCCCGGGGGGGGAAACTGTACCCCGTCCGCTACCCGGGTAAAAGCGGGGTCCTTTGGGGCCGCCGGCCAGTGAACTTAAAGTTCCCCTGTGGCGGACGGGGAGGTGGGCGGGGGGCCCCGGCGCTTTCTCCCTCTGAACGGAACCCGGGCCCCGGCTTCCCCAGCGTTCGAGGCAAGGGGGCCCGCTCGGAGTTGCAGGGCGGAGGCCCCCGATCGCTCTGCTCTGCTACTTTCCCCCGCCAGGCCTGTGGTTTACGTGGGCGCCGGGGTGACGTACATCACCGCGCCCCCCGCGCTTAGCGCAGAGGCTGCGGGAGAGCAGGACAGGAGCGAGCGGTCCCGGGGGGGGCCGGGCCCGAGGTGAGAAAGTGATTTCTTATTTTACCCCCCCCATATCCCTGCCATCCCCCCATATGCCGCTAATCCCCCCATATGACCCCTTTCCCCCCCTATGCTCCCTATACCCCCCCTCCCTCCCTATACCCCCTCTTTCCCTGCTAACCCCCCTTTGTTCCCTATACCCCCCCTATGCTCCCTTATACCCCCCTTTGCCCTGCCTATACCCCATATGCTGCCTTTACCCCCCATATGCTGCCTACCCCTCCCCCATAGCCTGTTAAACCCCCCTTTGTTGTATACCCCCATTGCCTGCCTAACCCCCCCTATGCCTGCCTTACCCCCATATGCCTGCCTTTAAAACCCCCCTTATGCCTGCCTCCTATACACCCCCCTATTTGCATCCCCCTAACACCCCCCTATATGCTGCCTGCCTATCAGCCCCAATGCCTGCCTTTTCGCCCCCATTCCCTCCCTATACACCCCCATTTCCTGCATACACCCCCCATATGCTGCTATACACCCCCATCCCTGTTCAGCCCCACAGCTGTTTACACCCCCATCCCTCCCTCTAACCCCCAACCCTCCCTTTTATCCCCCACATGCCGCGTATACCCCACAAGCTCCCTGTATCCCCAAAGCCTGCCTGTCTCTTATTTGGGCCCCCCCTTTGTCCCAAAAACCCCTTTTTGGGCCCCCTATGCCCAAAAAACCCCTGTTCTGTATGGCCCCCAAAGCTCCCTAAACCCTGCCTGCTAAAAGGGCACTCTTTGGCTCCCAAAACCTTGTATTTGGGGCCCCCTATTCTATTAAACCCTCCCCTGCCAAAAATGGCCCCCATTAGCCGGGGGGCGGGTGGAAAAATCGGATTCAAAGATTTTTGGGGTTTAAATCTGCAGGGAAAAAGGGTGGGAGCGTATATGGCGGAGGGGACGGATGCGAAAAAAAAGAGAAAGTCACGAGGGTGAGAAACGTCCCCCTTTTGGTAACAAGAGAAACTGCATGAAATCACTTTATGTTGCACAGGCTGTGTCACTGCATCTACCATTTATATAGCCGTTGGAGGAAATACAGTCTACGACCCTTTTCCCCTGGTGTCTACCACTTTATTACTGTATGGAGGTAATATACGTCTGAGAGCCTGTGTACACTGGTTTTCTCCCCACTATTGGTCACTGTTTTTGGGTGGTTATATACGTCTGCGAGCCTGTGTCCGGGTTTGTTACCATTAGGTCACTTTAGGGAGGAAATATCAGTTGCGGGCCCTGGGGTCATGGTATATACCAAATTGGTACTTATTTTATTTTTTTTAAATTTTTAGAAGTTTGGTCTTTGTAGACGTCAGTAATGTGTAGGGAAATTTATTCAGTCACTATGTGGTGGTAATTTGTGGTCGTGTTCTGGTGTTAATGGGTCCTTTTTTGCTTAAAATTGGAAATGCTGGTCTTGTATGTGGGATTTGATTGGTGCAGTTGAGGTGAGTGTAGGTGAGGTTTTTGCCCCTTGTTTATCTACATTATCTAAAGCTTTCCCTGGTACCATGGTCGTGGTCGGGGGTGGGGGAAGGGGGGGGGGGCCCTTCCAAAAGTTTGCTTTGGGGCCCTGGCTTCTCTAGTTACGCCCCTGAGCTCAAGGATACTGTTATACAGAGTGGGACTGTTTTTTTTCATGTAAAGTGTTTTTTTGGTTGTTTTTTTTCTGTTTAAAATAAACTCCTTGGGGTTTTTTTGAAAAAAGGACCCCTTCTCCTTTGGAAAACCCCATGCCTACAGGGGCCCCCTTTGTTTTTTGCTAATGTGGTCATGAATAGGTAATAGAGATGACAGAGCCCTGGCTATCACTGAACCCCCTTAAATCATCCCTGCCAGCGAAAAATCTGTGTTCCCCTTGGGATGTATTGCTCCACCACATTATGATTGTTCTTGGTCCCTGGTGCAAAAAGTGATAGGGGGCTCCTGCCAGTTACCATGTGCCATTTCCAATACCGATGTCTTCTTATGTGTCAAAGGGGCCCCGTAACAGCTGCTACCACTGAACCTGCTGTGGCTATGCCGTCCTCATCTTTTCAGTTAGCCATGGAAAGGAATGAATTATTTTAGCCTGTGAATTTTTTTCAGTGACTCTTAGAGCCTAATTGTCTTGACTAAGTTGTACCACGTATCCAGTTTACTGTTGTGGATTGTAATTCCAGCTTCTCCTCACCTGTTTGGGTGTAAAAATGAACCTGGTCATCCTCTCCCATTGACTTTAATGGGAAATGGCGATTGATCGAAATCTTAAATCATAAATCGGAGCCATATTTCTCAAAATCGGCAATTGTCGATATCTCGATATTTTTACTGATCGCTCATCACTATACATAATAAATACCAATATCT
>JAODAL010072993.1:0-2500 GCA_025379985.1 Phyllomedusa bahiana | reverse complement strand
TCATATGCAATTCTGGGTTTTAACGGGTGGGACCAGACAAACATGGAAAAACACCTTTGGAGATTTTTCCAAAATGAGGAAGGGATGGTGATTGGGATTTTTTGAAATAAATATAAGAA
Source organism: Phyllomedusa bahiana (assembly GCA_025379985.1). Classification (NCBI taxonomy): domain Eukaryota; kingdom Metazoa; phylum Chordata; class Amphibia; order Anura; family Hylidae; genus Phyllomedusa; species Phyllomedusa bahiana. The sequence continues at coordinate 2,381 of JAODAL010072993.1, read as the reverse complement.
TTTCGGAAGGACCGACATTTTAAGTGCATTTTTTCTACCAACCATGAAAGGTTTTTTTTAGAACCAGGTGCCAAAATCTTTAAATTGTTTGATTTAGAAGAGGAATGAAATTATCTGCGATAATTTGGAAAGGCCCAGCAGAAAATACGGACACCGGGGTAAGATATACCCCTTGGGCCAAGCAAAGGGAAAATTCAGCTGAAGAAGGCATGCTCCCCAAAAGGAGACCAACATTGAGCGCTTCCGATTTGGAAAAAAATTTATTTTTGAAGTTGGACCAATTTCCAAATTGCGATATGACCGCTATCAAAGCCGGAAGTGAAATGTGCGGATTTGAAATATATACCAGTAGGTCATCCGCAAACGCGGAGAATTTGTGTTCTTGCGCTCCAATGGTAATCCCCTTAATGTCGGGGTTAGCTCTAATGGATGCCAATAGGTTCTCCATGATCAATACATATAGAAGGGAGAGAGGGGGCAACCCTTTCCGCGTTCCATTAAAAATGGGGAATGGCTCGAGAGGGCTCCATTAAAACCCTTGACACGTGCTGATGGGGACAAATTAAAGAGCGGCAATTTTGGAGAGAAGGACAGGGCCCAAACCAATGTGAGCCAATGTTTGATGAAGAGAAGGCCCCGTATTTCCCATCGAAAGCTTCTCCGCATCAAGCGACAGGATCATCAAAGGAAGCTTGCGGGATTGCGCCATGGTGATGATGTCCATCATTTTGATGTGTTGTCCCCGTGCTCCTTACCAGGAACAAAGCAAACCCGGTCAGGGGTGCACGAGAGAACCCAGCAGGGGGTTAAGCCGATTCGCTATTAGTTTGGCATACATTTTAATATCGACATTTAAAAGCGATATGGGGCGATAACTGCTACAAGCTTGTGGGTCCTTCCCTGGTTTGGGAATGACTGCGACGTGCACCATAGTCGCCTGAGACGGAAAAGGGTTCTCGGGGGAAATGGTATTGAACGTCCGCACCATCAAGGGGCCCAATTGGTCCGCAAAAACTTTGAAAAATTTGGCGGTGAAGCCATCAGGGCCAGGGCTTTTACCACATGGTAGGTCCGCAATCACCACCTCTAACTCCTGTAAGGAAAAAGGGTCCTCCAGCTGCCGGGAAAGCGATGGAGGGATTTTTGCTGAGAGAGAGTGGTGGGGGAAGGCATTTCCTACATGGGCTTTAGAAGAAGGAGGAAGATTATAAAATTTGGAATAAAAGGCCTGAAAGGTCTTAGCAAGATCTGTACTGCAGTGGGCAAGCGCATTGGCAGGCGTCTTGATGGAAGATATCTGGGAGTGCACTAGGCGAGAGCAGAGAGCCCCAGCCAGCATACGGCCACACTTATTTCCAAATTTGTAAAATTTGCCCCGACAACGCTGTATCATACTGCCCGAAGAAGTTTCTTGACCACCAGTCGTGCATCCTGCAACTTCCGCAGCACCTCAGAGGAAAGCGCATTTTTATGAGCCAACTCCAGCTGGTGGACCTTGGAAAGTGCTGCGGTAAGAGCCGCCGCCCTGTCCCGTTTAAGCCTGGCACCATGCTTGATTAAAACCCCCCTAACTACACATTTTCGAGCTTCCCACTGGATCGCCGGTGAAGATGTATCGCCCATGTGATCCTCTTGAAATTGAGAGATAGTACGGCGGATCTCTGCCGAGCAGAGCGAGTCTGACACTAAGTTGCACACAGGCCGCTGCACAGATGGAAGCTGAAGGGAGCAATAAATTGGTGCGTGGTCTGACCATAATATACTTCCAATTGAGGCAGCCGACACCTGAGGTAGAGCAGAGTGTTGGACCAATATATAGTCCAAGCGACTGTAGGACTCGTGAGGAGGGGAGAAAAAAGAGTAATCCCTGTCGGAGGGCTGAAGTATTCTCCATGCATCACAGAGCTGCACCTGGAGAATCGCTTTCTTCCCTCTTTTGATGGTGGAATACGACAGAGTCGACTTCCCAGAGGAATTATCTAATGTAGGATCAAAGGTGACGTTGAAGTCCCCACAGAGTACCACAGTCCCCTGAACCAATGGGATGGCTGCATCAATGAGGTGTTCAAAGAAGGTGGCTTGGGCACTGTTTGGGGCATAGGCATTTATTATGGTAAACAATCGCCCTTCCACGGAGAGGACCAAGATGATGTACCTAGCCTCTGGGTCAGTGGTGCAGGAGATAACTTGGTGGGCCACAGAATGATGAAGGGCTATTGCTACTCCCCTGGATCTGGACTGATGGAAGTTGGCAAAATGCCAAGAAGTGTAATGTCTATTTCCTGGAAACAAACTATATCAGTTTTACGGCGATGGAAGTGATGCAACATTTTGCACGCTTTCGGGGCGATTCAAAAAATTTTGGGTGATGATGCGGTTTG
>JAODAL010072992.1:0-14894 GCA_025379985.1 Phyllomedusa bahiana | reverse complement strand
AAATTTCTGGAGGTGGCAAAAAAAATAGAGGCTAAGAGTGGCACAAGACACGTGGGGAGGTCACGGCAGCAGCAGCATAGGTCACAGGGCAAAATGACATTCTGGAGGTGGCAAAACGTAGTAGGCCACGATGGCACAATGACAGAGTGGGTCACAGCCACGCAGCAGGGTCAGGAGTAGAAACAATGGACACAGGGGAGGGCCCCGGCGCAGCAGAAGGGTCAGACAGTGGCACCAATGACACAGTTTGGAGGGCACGGCAGCACAGCATGAGGTCAGACAGTGGCAAATGACATCGGGAGGGGTAAAACGGGAGTACCCACAGAGTGCATAATGCAGTGTGGGGTTCCGGCACGCCATAGCACAGCATTAGGTCAGACATTGGGAAAAAGACTTTCAGGGGTGCAAAAACGGATGGGCCCACAAGTGGCAAAATAAACAGTGTGGAGCACGGGCAACACAGAAAAAAAGAGAAGGTCATGATTGGAACAATGAAGAGTGTAAAGGGTGGGGGGCAATACCACCCTGGAAAGGGGTTGGTGGCAGATGGAGAAATTGTCGCTTGTGGGATCAGCGGGTGGCAGCATAAAATAGTGGCGGGCGGGTTTTGACCCAGAATATTTCTCAATTTGGTTAAGGCGTCATGGCTGATGTAGTCTGACGCCAAGGCATTGGGTGTGGAAATCCGGCCGTCCAGCCTAAAACATCTTGACAAAGGCAGCATTCCACTTTCCCTTGGAAAGCGGGTTCTCCTTGGGGTAAGATGGGCCCCCGCCCACTGAACACCCGCCGATCCAACTACTGGCCGGGCAGGACAGCTTCTCCACTAAAAACCCGGGCAAGTTGCGGCCAAAACATCCGGTTTGGCCCCCCGAGATTTCAATTTGGGGGGCCCGAGTGCGTTCAAGTGGGCCCAACCCACCTTTTGGTTCAGGGAAAGGGGGGGCTCCAGGTCCTCTGCCTGGGGGAAAATCCCCCTCCTCACGGGCCCCGGCTAAAGGAAGCTGCTCATCATTTACTCCAGACTTGGGTTGCTGCTGAGGGAGCGGTTTTTGGGGGTACGGGCTCCTACCCCCCCACCTTCCCCCAGCACCCCAGGAAATTTTATTTAACGGAAAAGCGCTGAAGAACCCCCCGGTCAGACCTTAAGAGGGGGGGAGGGATGCCGCACATAGGCAGCGGCCAAGGGCTAAAGAGGATTTCCCAATAGTATTTTTTGTCCCCCCCCTTTTCAGCACGGGGGAAAAAAGGCTCCCTTTTTGGGGCCCGGGTACGAGGGTCCAAAAGGGTGGGAGCCAAAGTCTTTCCCTCTGCCGGGATGCTGACTATTGGGCCCCGGGTCATTTAGCCAGGCAAACAGCATGCTGGGGGCCAATCGAACAAGGGGACTCCGGGGGCCCCCTGCCTCCATCCCCACTTTTTATACTGCCAGGGTTGCTTTCCGGGTCATTGCCCCCCCCTTCCTCTCTAATCTCCCCTCCTCCAGTTTTGTTTCCTGCCCCTCCTCTTTTGCACCGGGGTAAAAAAATCCACTCATTTCACCAGACAATGTTTCCCTGCCCCCAATGTCCTCCCCCCTTCCCCCTTTTCAGCCCCCACCGGATAATGTGGCCTGAGTTGTTCGGCCACCTCTCTAGCCCCCTTTCCCAAAAATTTTTTTTCACTTCTTTTCCCAGGACAGGGAAGCATTGGAATAAAGGGTTTTTCCACCCCAAAAACCTGGCGACTGACAAATAACGTGGCCCCCTCAAGGGCCTCAACAAAAAGGGCGGGTGCCCACGCATGGCTCCCACTGGCTAAACATCAAATTTTAAACAGGGGAGTACTCCTGTCTGCCTGGTCAAAAAAAAAATCTTTTAATTTTCCCCTTTGTCTGAATTAAATTACAGTCGGCCCAAACCCTGTGCAGGCTGGGGCGGGAAACCCCCAAAAGGGTGGAAACATGCATATCAGGTGTTTTGGGGGGGGCCCCGTTTTTGCCGCTCAACTCGAGGGGGGTTTTTCCTGGCATTGTAGGAAGGGGAGAAGTGATGCACATTTTCCCGGGCCTTTTTTCAGAATCTTCTGGAAGGGGTTTGGAAGACTTCAGGAACCTTTTCAAAACCCAAAAGATTGAACACTTGGGGCCAGGGGGCGCAGGGACCTTTCCCTCCCGGTGTAGCGGGGGGAAAACCATGTTACTCCCATTGTCCGCCCACCTTTGGTTCCGTTTTGCATTTGGGCCGGGGAGAAAGCCACACATCGATTTCTTGCGGGCATGACGGGGTAGTTCCCCCCCTGTGACTTCGTTCGCCGAGGCAACCCAGGTGTAAAAATGCTTGAAAACCGTTTGATCCCCCAAACACATGTGGTATATGGAGCGTACTTTGTGGAGTTTTGAGAGGTGGGGGTGGAGGAGGAGGGGGTGGACATTGGCGCGGGAAAGCCGCAATTTGACAAACGTGGAGGGGGAAAGGGGCGTTCCTGTCCAAGTTTTTGGGTGGGGCCTGGGCGGGAAAGCACATTCACCCAAGGGGCCCAAAAAAGGGAATTGTACTGGCCCTGCCCCTTTTAGTTCAGCCCCAAAGAGGTCCCGCCTGCAGTGCATTTTTGGAACAAACTGAAAACTCAAAACGGGCCCCATTTTTCTGTTTCCCAATTTTTAGGAATTGTGGTACTGCTTTTTTTGGAAAAAATTTAACGGTTGGGAAATTTTCTCCATCTGGCTCGAAACAACCCATTTTTTTTTGGGAAAGGTGAAGAGCCAAACTTTGGGGAAAAGGGGGGGGGTTTTGTCCCAAACAACTTGGACAGGGCAGGGGTCGGGCCTTGTGAAAACCAAGGGGGTTTGGGGAAACGCATACTGTTGCCCTTTTTGGCAAAGCCTCGTTTAACGACTGCGGGGCGCCCAAAGGCGAGGACCCGGGAAACATCGGGAAAACGGAAAAGAGGGCCCAAAGAAAAACGCTCCCTTTTTGAAAGAGGGGTTGGACCCTTAAAATGGCTGCAAGGGCAAGTTGCCACGGGGCCTGTGCGTGTTTTTTTGGGGGGGCGGGGGGGGCCCCACCACATTTTAGCCACTTTTCCCCCGGGCCCCCGGGGATGGGGGACCTTGAAATGTTTTTCCCGCGGGGTTTTTTGGTGCCAAACGTTAGCTCCCCGGGCCCCACGCTTCATTTTCCCTGCCCACAGATTCAAACATATACAAAATATTCGGCCCCCGGGGGTTTAGCAAAGAACTGCCACCCCCGCCAAAGGAATTGATTTTACCCCCAAACCCGCTCCGAAATGAATGACTACTCCCACCCCCCTCCCTCGCTTAGCCCCTGTGCCGCTACTTTTTTGGGAAACCTCCCGAAGCGGGTTTCCCACCCCCCGTGGGCCGTTTGGCTCCCGACTCACATGCTCCCTACCCTGCGGGATTTAGGGAAACACCCCAACCCACTTGCGGGCTGCGCCGTTTGCCTGCGCGCAAGCGACCCATCTTTCCTGCGATGATAAAGCCCTTGTTTTCAACCGGGTTTCCAAAAAGTGCGGTCGGCTACATCATCACCCTATTTGTGTTTCATCATAAATGCTGTTTTTCTTTCCCCCGGTTGGGGTATGCAGAGGCTAAACCCCTAAAAAAACCTGACCTCCCAGGGAACTCTCCAATCTATACTTTGCCCCCTTTATTTTAAGAAGCTCCAAAAGTAGCTGCTGACTGCCCTCCTCAAATTGTTAACCCTCCCCTATATAGTGGCGCTGACCCCCAACCCAACATATTTGATCTTGGCTAAAAGGGAAACCCGGGAGGGGCAGAGGGGGTTGGGACAGGTGGGGGGCCCGCTAAACCGCTCGGGGCCCCATCCAACTAAGGGTTGTGTCTGACGGTTTCCCACCGACTTTTGGCTGGGGTTGTCAGAAAACCAACTGGGGGGAAAAGGGGGGATGCCCAAGTAAAACCAAATCAAAAACCATTGGGTTGCAGTCAAAACCCGGGCAGATGCAGCGGCAGTTGGGGGCCTCACCGAGTGCCCCCCAGTTTGCGACCCCCCCTTTGGGGCCTGTGCTGCAAACCTGCTCCAGGAATTTTTGGGCCCCACTGCCCACTGCAGGTGAAGAGCCTCCCCAACCTCTAGTTTTGAAAACGTTTGTTCTAAAATTTACAGAAAACCCTGTTTGTAAAGATATCTTATATGAAAAATACACACCCCCAATTTGACCCCAAAAGGGAACCCAAAAGAACCCTTGGAAAACCCCTTTGGATTTAATTTTGGCCTCCCCAAATGGGAAGGAAAATTAAGGGTATGTGCCGTTTAAAAAAACTTTGTGTTTTTTACTGAATAAAAAAGCACAAACGGTTTAAATTAGGAAAAGAATTATGAACAAAAATTTCTTCTGTGGGGGGGTTAAAAAACAAAGTTTTTTTTAAACGGGATTCCCAACTGAAAAAAAATTTACTTAGTTAACCTTTGGATGAAAATTTGGCGCAAAAAAAATTGAGCAGCCAAAAAATACCGCTTTGTACGTGCTACAATGGCGTGAAATTTTAAACGGTACCGGGCAAGAGAAAAACTTGTAATTAACCTTGGGTTGTAAATTTATGCTACGGAAAAATTTGCCCCTTTTTTTCCCGGGTGAAAAAGCCCGGTTTTTTTTTAGCCCACCCCCCAGCAGCAGAAAAAACCCGCTTTTTTAACCCCGGGATGAAAATTGGGCAAAAGAATTGAGAAAGCCAAAAATGAAGGGGGAAATTTGTATTTTTTAAAAACCTGTTTTTTAAAATAAAAACAACAGGAACTGGCTTAGTTTCCCCCTTGGAAATTCAATGTCCCTGTGAGCAGTTTAGAATTAAAATGTATATGCACTGAAAGTGGACGCACATTTGACTTAAAGATTTTAATTCCCCCCCAAAATCAGAAAAAGAACTTTAAAGGGAAAAGCACCCCCTGGGGACAAGCTGAGACACCCCCCAAAAAACGCTTTTTAAAAAAAATGATTTCTTTTTTATCAGTACATAAGCACCGCGGAGCATTTTTCCCTAGTCAGTCCCAGTGAGAGCGGTATGAGCCCCCCGGGTGCGCCCGGATTTTATATATGCGGTGACGTCACAGAATCCCCGGGGCCCTCTGTTTGGCCCCATCCTGCAAAAGTCATGCGGGCTAACCCCTTTTCTTCCTCCCAGAGTTTTTTGGGCCCCATGTAACGAAAATGTGGTCCGGGCCATTTTATCTTTTAAAAAGAAACACTTCTTCCGCGAAGTCCCCAAACCGACTTCTTTTCAAAACCCGTTTTTTTTTCCTGAAATTTTCTAAAAAAATTTCCCCATTCGTTAGAATAAATTTCCCGCCCATCCTAGTCCAGACTTTTTCCCAAAAAAAACCCAAAAGGGTAAGAAATTTCATCCTCTTCATTGTGTTTACTTTATTTTTTTAAAAGATTTTAAATAACAGGGGAGGGCTGGCTTTTTCTTTTTTTTGTTTTTCTCCTTAAAAAATCTTTAAAGAGTATTTTAGAGACAGCTATTCAAAGTCCAAGTGGATTTCAGGGGCCCTTTGACAATGGGGGACACAAGACATCGCGCTCAGCTTCCTATGCTAAATTTAAACCAATTTTAGCGACTGGAAAAAAAAACTCAGGGGTTTAGAAAAGATGTCCCCTTGTAAATTTCATTTGGGATTTTGATTTTTTATTTTGGGCCCCTGGGGCATAACAGTTTTCAGTTTTTCAAGTGAGTCACACCCCCATTTTTTCCTAGCCATATCCTTAATGCAAAACCCTAAAAACCTTTTTTAACCAAACCCTTTTTGGGTTTAAAAATTAGGGCTAAAGGTTTCATTTTTGGGGTTAATTTTCTTCTATTTTTCACTTCAACTTTTTCGTTGCTCCCACCGCGGCGTCCTTCCCCAAAATTTTTTTCCACTTCTTTATTTACCCCCCATGAAAGGAAAGGGAAAATGAAGTCTGCTGACAACAGAATTTTTCGGACTTGCAATGTGACTGCTGGGTTTGGCAAAAAGGGGGAAAAATAGGGGGTGTCGCACGAGAAAGGGCGAGGTTTGTTGGGGCCCAAACTGAAAAGCCTTTAAAAACCCCCAAATTTTAACCTAATCCCAAAACCCCAAATTTTTGGGGGGATTTGTTTTTTTATGAATTTTTTACAAATTCAGTTTGGGCCTTCTGAATTAAAGTTTTAAGATTTGGGGTTTTTTAAATTTTACATTCACCTTAATGTGAAAATAACCCAAAAAACCATAGCAAAATGCAAATTATAACTATCCCTTTTTTAGACAATTTTTAGGGAATGTGGTAAAAATTAAAAAGGAGGGCTTCCTGAGGTTGGAATTCTGGGGCAAAACTGTTGCAGGCACTGTGATTTGGGATCTGGGGGAGGTATTATGGGGGGAATTTTTGGTAAAATTAAAAAATGGGGTTTGATACCTTTGGCAGAAAATCCGGCCCCCTTAAATGCAGGAAAAAAAATTGGGCAACAAACCCAAAAATGGTCAAAAAAAAAAAACATAAAATTTTTCCTTTCTCAAAACAAACTCAGCGCACCACAAAAGGGACAACTTTTTAAAAAAAATTGTAAAGACTTTTTTTAAAATTTTAAATTCTTTGTTTTGACATTTTTTAAAAACTCTTACAATGCAAAATCAAAAAGGGGCGGTGGGTTTTTTTTCTTTGGGCCCAAAGGGTTTTTTGCATGTATTTTTATATAAGAGAAATTATTGAAATACATCATCTCTGTAATATTCCCATTTTAGTAAGTTTTTCAAGTTTGGCATTTTTCCTTCTCCCACTTTTAAATTTCTCAAATGCAAAAAACAAAAAAACGGGGCAGCTGGGCCTTTTTGAAGGGGAGTAAGGGGAAATCAGAGGGAATCCCCCAATACAGCATAAATTTAAAAAATTGTATTTATCCTATGTTTTTTTTTTTTTGGTAAATTAAATATAAGCCAAATGATTTCATTTTTAGCGAAAACGTTTTCCCAAAAGGGCTCTAAATTTTGGGGCGTTAAATTTTTTTTACCAAAATTTATTACAGGCCCGCTCAAAAGGGTTTTTAAGAAAAAATGCAGGATTGAACTTAGAAATTTAGCAGTCGATTGGGGGCAGGCTTGGGAAAAGCTCTTACAGATTCAAAAAAGATAACAAAATCAAAGAAATTCATAGTAAAGCGGGGTGGGTTTAATAGAATAAGGGCTTAAAAAAATTGGAAAGTGACATCATAATATTTAAAGATGAAAACCCCGGCAGCAAACCAAAGACATTTAAACAAACATTGTGAGGAAAAAATTCATGGGCTGCAAAACAGTTTAAAGGGCGCCTTAAATTAAAAAGCAGCGATACAAAAAAAAAGCGGGTTCCCATATGTTATAGTAATTTAAAATAATGGACACTTTTATCAGTAAAAAGCTTTTCTAGCGTTTCAAAACCCTTTGCGGTTAACATCTGGAAAAATGCTTTTTCACATAGTCCAATGACCGCCAGAACATTTCCCCCTGCACTGTGATAGATGGGGAAAAAAAAACCCTATAAATTTTTAAAGCAAGCAATGCCATTTTCCAGAAAAAACAGGAATAAAATGGGTTTCCCCATAGTCTGGGTTCTGGGTTATTTCCCTTTCCAACGCTTTGGGTTTTTTTTGGAAAAAAAACAAAATATGGGTTGCAGTCTCCAAAGAATCCTCTTCAAAAAACCCCTGCATCATCGAGGCAAAAGATATTTTGCAAAAAACTTTTTATGATTTTTTAAAAATTTTTACTATGAAAACTTTCCCCAAATACAGCAAAAATTTTAAAAAATGAAGGTTTCAATTTCCCTTCCCTTTGATAGCCAATCGAAAGAGTCCCCAGGGACAAATGGCAGGACCCACAAAAAGAGCTGATGCGCACTTTCCTTTCAACAAATTTTGGGGAAAGAAATTTTCTCCTTTTTTAAAGCTCTCCCCAAATCCCTCATTTTGTGTGCTCCAGAAAGAAAATTTTTTTTTGTTTAGGGGGGTTTTGAGAACTGTTTCCCCCGACCCTTTTAAATTTTAGCCCTGACCTTCGGAAATTTTCCCTACAAATGATTGGCAATAAATAAAAAATCTTGAAGGGCCCAACATTTAAACCCCACCTTGTTTTATTTTTTTAATTTCCTTGCTTTAAAGGCAGCATTTACAAATTTAAACCCCCTTAAAACGTATGATATTTAAATAATTTGTTTGCAAATTTTATTCATTAAAAAAAAAATTTTATTAAAAAATAGAAAAAAAGAACTTAATATTTGGTAGAGAAACCTTTGTTTGCCATTACAGATGTAATGTGTTTCCTGTAGTTCCTGACCAAGTTTGCACACACTGCATCAGGGATTTTGCCCTACAAGAATTTTTTCCCCCAAAAGTTTCAGGTTCGGGCTGTCGCGGGGCTAATTTAGTTTCACCCTTTTCAAAAATTTTCGTTTGGGGTTCAGGCGGGAGACTGGCTAGGCCACCCCAACCTTGCAATCTTTACGAGCACTCCTTAGTTCCCTGGCTTCGGGTGTGTTTAATAATAAAAATTTTATTTCTATAGCCCCATATTCCGCAGCCTTTACAAATTAAAGGGGAAAACATACAGTCTTTCACATTAAAAGTACTTACAAACAGACAAAAGGGTGTGGGGGCCCTCTCGGGAGCTTACAATCATTCGGGGTTTGGGGTAAACATAGGTAAGAAGGCCAAGTTTACATGGTCCTTCCATTTTCATAAAAGGGGGTGGTTTACATGAAAAATGGAGAACCCCCACCCAGACGACTCAAACAGATAAGTCCTGTGATGCCCAATCAGGGAGTGACAGATGTTGTGATAGCTTAGGGATTTTGGGTGGGCCAACTGAAAATGTATTTTCAGGCCCCAAAAAACTGTGGTTTTTGGGAATTTTGGCCTACGCCCGCAGCATATTCCAGAGAATTGGGCCGCAGGGTAAAAAATCTTGTAGGCGGGATGGGAGGCGGAAGTTTGAGGAAAGTCTGAATTTCATCACAAGCGGAGAGCAGGTGGGGCGGTAGACAGAACTAGGGGGGGGAATGTAGGGGGACACCTGGGAACTTAAAGGGTGAAGGCTGGTTTTAACTTACCCGTACTGGATGGGCAAACCGTGCAGGACTGAAAGGGGTAGAGGCACATATAGGGGCGGAAAAAGAAAACCTGGCTCTTTTTTAAAAAAGGAGGGGGGAAGGGTTGCAAGGGGAACCGTAAAAAGAGCAGATCCGAAAAAAATGACAAATGAGAGTTTTGGTCTTTTCCACGGGGAAAATGGAGGTTTTTGGAGATTTTTTGAGGGGCAGTGACAGAGGGGGCAAGGGATTGGGAAAGGGGGAAGGTCAAATCAGAACCTAAAACCCTAACAGGGGGCCTCGCCTAGAAAATGGTGGACCAATAAAAAAACAGAAATACAGGGGGGGGGGGTTTAGAGAGGGCGGAAAGACAAAAATTTTCGTTTTAGGAGGTTTAGTTCAATGGAGAGGACAGATGCAAGACGGGGCAACAGCACGGGTGTTTTGGAAAAGGGGCGGAGTGATTCCCACGGGGGGAGTGTAAAATTTGGGGTGCACCCATAGAAAAGGGGTCGGGGAACCAAATCTACTGATGGTTTGCCAATGGGGTTTTGGTACAATGAAAAGAAGGGAGAGGACCAAACGACCCGGGGAAACCCCAACAGCAAGAGGAAGAGGGAAGGAGTGGAACCAGAAAACAGACACTGAAGAGCGGGTCAGAGAGGAGGACGAAACCAAGCGAGAGCGGGCCCGGGGCCCCCCAATGGTCGAGAAAGCTGGGGAGAAGGGTACCACATGCAAAGTTTTTAAAACTAAGCAGAGACAGCTAAACAAAATGCGGGGGGATGTCTAGACTTGTTTTTTTTCCAACAACAAAACGTACCTTTTTAAAACTAACAAGACGCAAACATAAATTGCGGTGGGATGCTGAGACTTGTTGTTCCAAACAGGACGTACCTTTTAAACTAAGCAGAACAGCAACAAATAATGCGGGGATTTCGAGACTTGTTGTTCCCACAGACAGGACTAAAAATTTAAACTAACAGAGACAGCTAGACATATAAGCGGGGGGATTCTGAGACTTTTTTTTCCACAGACAGGAAAAACCTTTTAAACAACAGAAAGCTAGACATATAAGGGGTGGGATGTCGAGACTTGTTGTTCCAAAACAAAAAAAACAGACTACCATTAAACTAACAAGACGCAGACAAAAAATGCGGGGGGGATGTCTGAGACTTTTTGTTCCACAGACAGGACGTACCTTTTAAACTAAGCAACAGCTAGACTAAAATGGTGGATGTCTGAGACTTGTTGTTCCACAACGGGACAACCTTTTAAACAACAGAGACAGCTAGACAATAATGCGGGGGGTTTCCCTGAACTTTTTTTTCCACAACAGGACTCCCTTTTAAACTAACAAGACAGCTAGACAATAATGCGGTGGATGTCTGAACTTGTTTTTCCACAACAGGACGTACCATTTAAACTAGCAAACAGCTAACATATAATGCGGTGGGATGTTGATTTTTTCCACAGACAGGACATACCTTTTAAACTAACAAGCCCCTTTAACATAAATGCGGTGGAAGTCTGGACTTGTTTTCCACAGACAGGACGCCCCTTTTTAAACAAGCAAGACAGCAGAAAAATTAATGGTTTGGGATGTCTGAGACTTGTTTTTTTCCACAGACGGACGTCCCATTTAAACTAAGCAAGACACAACATATAAGGCGGGGGGGTTTCTAAAACTTGTTTTTTTCCCAGACAGGACGTACCTTTTAAAACTAAGCAAGACAGCTAACATATAATGCGGTGGGATTCTGAACCCGTTGTTCCACGACAGACTACCATTTAAACAAGCAAACAGCAACAAAAAATTCGGGGGAGTCGAGACTTGTTGTTCCACAGACAGGACACCTTTAAACAAGCAAGACCTAGCCCATATAATGGGGTGGGATTCGAGACTTGTTGTTCCCCAACAGGACGAAACCTTTTAAAAAAAGCAGAGACAGCTAACAAAATGCGGTGGGATGCTAACTTGTTGTTCCACAACAGGACCCCATTTAAACAACAAGCAGCAGACATATAATGGGGAAATTCTGCACTTGTTTTTTCCACAGACAGAGTACCATTTAAAACTACAAGACACTAGACAAAAAAGCGTGGGATGTCGAGACTTTTTTCCACAACGGGACGACCTGAGAAGAAAGAAGAGAGGCGTAGTCGATATATTAGGACTCCAAACTGCGTTTTAAATTCAGGATAAAATTCTGAAAATTTCCCCCTTCAAATTGCCACTTAGAAATTTGGGATGTGAAATTTGGCCCCCGACCTCGTCCCAAAACCACACTCTGGGGAACTTATCTCAACAGTGTTTCAGGGCATTGTCATTTTTAAGACTCAGCCACAACCTTTTTCCATGCTTACTGAGGGCGGAGTTTTTGCCCAAAATCTCGGGGGGAAAAAGGGCTTTCCACCTCCCTTTAATACAGTGAGTCATCCGCCCCTTTGCAGAAAAGTACCCAATTAAAAGTTTTCCCCCCTATGTTTTTACAGTTGGGATATTTCTTTTGGGGTTTTTGGGTCATCTTATCATTATTTCCTCCAAACAGGCATGGTGTTGATACCAAGAAGTTCATTTTTGGGCTCACTGACCACATGACCTTTCCTCCCACCCTTTTCTGGATCACCAATTTTTCATTTTTGAACTTTAAATGGGCCCGGATATGTGCTGGGGCGCAGGGGGACCTTGTGTACTGAGGATTTTAATCCCTGCCCATATAATGGAATATTTTAGACTGGGTCCCCCTACAGTTCAGTCAGTGACCAGGTCCTTCCATGTAGTTCTGGGCTGATTCCTGATCTTTCTCAGAATCCCCACAATACAAAATCTTGCATGGAGCCCCAGACTGAGGGAAAAAACAAATCTTGTGTTTTTCTCCATCTTCCAAAATTTGCGCCAACATTTGTTCCTTCTCACCAAGCGCGCCCATTGTCTTGTAGCCTATACCAGCCTTGTGCAGGTCTACATTTAGTCCCTGGTGTCCTTACAATTTTGTCCCTGTTGTCCTTAGGCAGCTCTTTGAGCTTGGTCATGATGGAGAGACTGGGGTGTGATTGATTGTGTGTGTAGGAGGGCTTCATAATCTCTTAACGACCACCCACCAGCTTTTGGCATCTAGCATTTCAGGTCATTTTGGCCACTGGAAAATGTGCTAACTTCACACCTTATTCCCTTTGCGCCCTCAAAGGGCGGGAAGTGGGGGGGAAAACCCCCGCCCCGGCGCGAACCCATACTTTCCAAATTTTGGAAGTGGGGCCCCAGAAGGGTTTTTTAATTTGGGGTTGCCGCTTGAGTTTTTATTGGGCCAAAACCCCCCTGTTTGAGTGTAAAACTAGGGGGAAAGGATAAAGGATGTGGTCAGGGGCATAGCAAGAGACTCATGGGCCTGGGTGCAAAACTTCTGCTTGGGGCCCCACTACTTCAAACCGTCTGTAACACACTTTTCAACAAAGGTTCCCCAAAGGAGTATGGAGCCCGGGTGAGAGCGATGCAGAAAATTTTTTGCTTTAAAAGGAATTTTCCAATAGACAACTTCATTTTAAAAGGGCAAAGAAAAACACTTATACATTTTGTTCTGCTCCCCTTTCTCCCCCCCCCCCCCGCAACCTAAAAAAAAAAATTTGGGGGGGGAACAGCAAAAAATACAATTTTTTCTTTTTTTTTGTGGTTTAGTTTTCGTTGGCATTTATCTGAACATTTTTAAATTGATTATCCCACTATTTCAGGGAGTGCTCACTTACACCGTTCGACTTAATCGTCCCCTATTACAAACTGGACTTATGGGGCCTGCGGGACTTGTAGTTCCAGTTCCAACAAAAGTACTGTGGACGACTAGTTACAGCAACCACACAGCACATAAAAGGGGAAAGCTTCTTAAAAGGGGGGACAGACAGCAAAACAAATGTAAAAACCTTTTCCCTTTCACTATCCAAAACTAATAAAAACCTTTTTTTGGAATTACATTTTAAAAAATACCTTTTCCGACTTGCATACAAAATCACTTAAAAACAAACCTACATCCCCTTCCCCATGAAACCCGGGACTGCCTGAAGACTAACCCCCATCGCAAGACCAAAACAATATAAAACCAAAAAACCAAAAACAACATATACAAGGACCAAAGAATACAGCCAATATCACAACCATACAGTACTAATGCCGCCCAAATGTTTTTTGACCAAATTAAAATTCAAGACCAATTACCAAAACAACAAAAAAAAAGGGCCAAATAAAACCGGGGGCCCTACCTACACAATTCACCCCATAAAGAGACGGGACTGTTACTGAATAAACCTTACACTTAAGGCCCCTTCCCCGGCTTATTTCCGACGGATTGTGCGCCGTATTGAGCGCCAAAACCGCCGTGAAAAAGGGGGGGGGCCGAGCGCGACGGGGGCGCCGCTCCCGCCCCATAGAAATCATTGTTTTAAAGGGGCGTCCGCCCTAAATAATTGCATGTCACTTTCTCCCCCCGCGGCGGATTTTTCCGAGCGGGGGGGAGCGACGGGAATCCCTTTTCTCAATAACAGTGGGTTACCGAATGACCCCGACGGGGTTGGCGCCGTATTGAAGCGCAAATCCGGCGCGGAATACGGCCCCAATCCCTCGGGAAATAAGCCGTGTTAACGGGGGCCCAAGACCACTTTTACCGCCATACATGACCATAAGTGGGTTATTTAAACCCGGTACACAGGCTCTGCGACTGTTATTACCTCCATACAGTGCCCCTATTTTTCTTGTAGGAAAACCCCTGTACATAGGGTTTCAAATGTATTAACCCTTTTACAGTAACCTTTTAGTCCCTATAAAAGTGTACACAGGCTCTTTTAACGTATATTACCCCCATGCAGTGATTTATATAGTGTTAGATACCAGTTTTACACAGTTCTGGGACTGTGGGATTACCCTAATACAGTGACCATATAGTGTTAGATAAAAAGTTGTACACAGGGGTCGCCCGACATATAAGTGAATTTCGGGGGAGTTACATTTTTGAAACCTGGGGCCCTCATTTCTGATGAGTTGTTTCTTTTTTTCTTTCTTCATCCACTCTTTGATACCATGGGCATCTTCTCCCAACCACAAATCGTCCAGGGAGATTTTTCCCCCACAAAAATGTTTGGGTCAAAAGGGAAAGTTCCCCAACCAACTAAAGGGGCCCTCAAATTTTTGCCACCATAGGTAAACACACTCCTTTTAGGGAGACCGTCCCCCCCCAAATTTGACAGGGGAAAAGTAAAACTTTTTTAGGTAGGTTTTGACTTAAAAAAATTGATAGGTTTGGGAGACTCTTCCCATCAACAGGGAAAGTCCCCCTTCAGTATAGAGCTTTCCCTTTTAGTAAGTGGGGTTTCGGGTTAAAAGGGCCCCGTAGGGGAAGCGGGAGGGGCCCCTTGGGGAAAAACGGTGAGGTCCCCCTTTTTGGGAAAGGGTGAGGTCCCCCTTAAAAGGGGAAAAGGGGTGGGTAATTAGGGGGAAAACGGTGAGGGCCACTTAGGGAAAACGGTGAGGGCCACTTGGGAAAGGTTTGGGGGGGCCACTTAAAGGGGAAAACGGGGGGGGCCCCTTAGGGAAAGCCTGAGGGGCCCCTTTTGGGAAAGGGGGTGGGGGGCCACTTAGGGGAGGCCGGGAGGGCCACTTGGGCAGGGGGGAGGGCCCCCTTAGGGCAGGCCCGGTTTAGGGCCAATTTGGGGGAAGGGGGGTGGGGGGCCACTTGGCTTGTGAGGGCCACTTAGGCTTTGAGGGCCCACTTAGGGTAAGTAAGGGACCCTTAGGCTAGTTAGGGCCCTTAAGGTAGTGGGGGGCCCTTAGGCTAGTTAGGGCCACTTAGGGGTAGTTAAGGGGC
>JAODAL010072991.1:0-14894 GCA_025379985.1 Phyllomedusa bahiana | reverse complement strand
GAGCTGCGCCACTTTTGCTGGTGAGTCACTGTGTACATACATTACTTATCCTGTACTGATCCTGAGTTACATCCTGTATTATACTCCAGAGCTGCACTCACTATTCTGCTGGTGCAGTCACTGTGTACATACATTACTTATCCTGTACTGATCTGAGTTACATCCTGTATTATACCCCAGAGCTGCGCTCACTATTCTGCTTGTGCAGTCACTGTGTACATACATTACTTATCCTGTACTGATTCTGAGTTACAGCCTGTATTATCCTCCAGAGCTGCACTTACTATTCTACTGGTGCAGTCACTGTGTACATACATTATTTATCCTGTACTGATCCTGAGTTACATCCTGTATTATACTCCAGATCAGCACTCACTATTCTGCTCCTGCAGTTACTGTACATACATTACTTATCCTGTACTGATCCTGAGTTACATCCTGTATTATCCTCCAGAGCTGCACTCACTATTCTGCTGGTGCAGTCACTGTGTACATACATTACTTATCCTGTACTGATCCTGAGTTACATCCTGTATTATTCTCCAGAGCTGCACTCACTATTCTGCTGGTGCAGTCACTGTACATACATTACTTATCCTGTACTGATCCTGAGTTACATCCTGTATTATCCTCCAGAGCTGCACTCACTATTCTGCTGGTACAGTCACTGTACATACATTACTTATCCTGTACTGATCCTGAGTTACATCCTGTATTATCCTCCAGAGCTGCACTCACTATTCTGCTGGTGCAGTCACTGTGTGCACTTATTACTTATCCTGTATTGATCCTGAGTTACATCCTGTATTATACTCCAGAGCTGCACTCACTAGTTTGGTGCAGTCACTTTACATACATTACTTATCCTGTACTGATTCTGAGTGCAGCAGAATAGTGAGTGCAGCTCCTGAGTATAATACCGGATGTAACTCAGGATCAGTACAGGATAAGTAATGTATGTACAGTGACTGCACCAGCAGAATAGTGAGTGCAGCTCTGGAGGATAATACAGGATGTAACTCAGGATCAGTACAGGATAAGTAATGTATGTACACAGTGACTGCACCAGCAGAATAGTGAGTGCAGCTCTGGAGTATAATCAGGATGTAACTCAGGATCAGTACAGGATAAGAAATGTATGTTACAGTGACTTGCACAGCAGAATAGTGAGCGCAGCTCTGGAGTATAATAAAGATGTAACTCAGGATCAGTACAGGACAAGTAATGTATGTACAGTGACTGCACCAGCAGAATAGTGAGCGCAGCTCTGGAGGATAATACAGGATGTAACTCAGGATCAGTACAGAATAAGTAATGTATGTACATAGTGACTGCACCAGCAGAATAGTGAGTGCAGCTCTGGAGGATAATACAGGATGTAACTCAGGATCAGTACAGGATAAGTAATGTATGTACACAGTGACTGCACCAGAAGAATAGTGAGTGCAGCTCAAAGTAGAGATTCCACATGGTGGGAAGCATTTCTTAGGCGTTCCTACCTAAAATTGGAAATATGGTCCTTCAACCAAAGAAGGTTAGGTCCATACCGGGGTCTAAAACCATAACCCTATATCAATCTAGTCTTAAAGGGGTTTTCTGACCACAACATGTAGGTAAAGTTACGTAAAGACCATTATCAAGTACATTGCTGTTTTGATTTTGCTTTGTTCAGGAGATAAACCAGGTTTTAGCTACTGCTAGTGTACACAAGTTACTCTAGGTTTATCTAGGTTACTAACCACCTCTCTGATCTTATCTGATTGCTTCAAGCTTCTGTCTGACCATGGCGAGTCACTCCCTGCGGTGTCTTATCTCTTAGCTTGTTTACCTAAGTTAAGGACAAGTTTTAAGCTTTAAAGTTCTGTAGCTTTGTGCACTACAGATTATAAACCTCCTGCACTCCTGCCACTGTAACAGGAGCAGCAGAGCTGATATGCCAATCATTGCTATAGACCTGCCCACAGCCTTGCCAGAAAGTGTGAGTCTGAAGCTGCCTGTGGCTCTGAAACAGCATGGCGAGATTGTGGTGTCAGGATCTATGCAGTCTGGAATAGGTTCCTCTTGTTCCCTACATAGCCTCGTTCAGGCAACGTGGTGGACCTAACGGACATTGTGAGGTTACTAACATCCACATTGGACACAGACACATTACACTAGGACATGGATGATGTGCTGTCCACACATAGAACAAGAGCGGAGATAGGTCTCCTGTGCCAAAGTACCCAGAACTTGACGTGTCCCTCAGCACCTCCACCCTTCCTCTTGTTGTGCTCATATAATTAGAACGCAAGCTCTTAGGACAAGGAACCGAAGTCGGTTCCTATCTCCACTCGTTCCCTCTCCAACACAATGTAGAACGGTTATGATGCTAGATTGTAAGCTCTTTGGGCAGGGCCCCTCGACTCCTTTTCCCCAGTCCTCTTGCACTTACCTTGCACTTGTATATTACGCTTCCCCTCTGTGTTTCTTTTGTCGCTGAAGGCAGTTGTCTCTCAGGCGCAGTAAATAATCGTGATAATATAGAGCCGAGCTCTGTCCTATCAATTCAAGGCCATAAAGCGTCATCTTTTCTGTTACAAATGGGGGTTATTTAGGGGCCTACACTAGTGGTGATGTTAGCAAGAACATGGCTCTCCTGGGGAATGGAGATAAGTCGCAGGTAGCTGATGAATTAAGAAAATCTACTATGCAGTACAGAGTATTTCAGGACAGACGTGTGCTGATCTCATGGGAGCTGCTGACCTGACCACTTATACAACTCGTGCAATGGGCGATTCGTGATCTGAGAAAGAGAACAGAGACAAGTGAGAGCTCACATAGAGAAAAGTATAGGATTTACTGCAGAACAGAGTATTTCAGGAAAGAATCATACTGACCTGACCCCTTGCGCTATTCATGTGACGGGCAAGTCATTATCTAAGACATAAAACAGAGGCAAGTAGAGGGTCAACAAGAGGAAAGCACAGGATTTACTCCAGTACAGAGTATTTCAGGATAAAGTTTCCTGATCTCATGGGAGTTGCTGACCTGACTACTTACGCATTTCATGTGACGGGCGATTAATGATCGGAGAAAAAAAACAGAGATCATTGGAAGGACAAAAAGAGGAAAATGCAAGATTTGCTGCAGCGCAGAGTATTTTAGGAGATAAGTAGACTGATCTCATGGGAGCTGCTGCCCATTTATGCCACTTGCGTTGCAGTGGTTGTTTCCTCGCCATAACTACAGTGAAGCAGTTGTTGTGCAGGGTGTTATGGGGATGCCAGGTATGTACATATTATTTACTGCGACATGACGGCTATTTAATAAAGTTAATTTGAAAAAAAACGTGTTTTTCAATTATACCGCCATATAGTGCTGCATTACGGATTCAAATCAAAATCAAATTTGACCCGAATGCGAGCGCTTCAGTCTGGGCTATGCCAAAATCAATTGTTGCTGATATTCTCCCCAAAAAATCGACCATAACTCTAAGGGTACGTTAACCCGGCGTATTGCAGTGCATATAGTTACACACCGCAATTCGCCTTCATTAGCGCAGTTGAAAGTATACGCTGGTCAGGGTGTACTTATTTTAATGCAAGTTAGCTCTCTGCATCGTATGTCACTTGTAATTGGGGCATAAGTACCCGAAAGATGTCACAGGTCACTTCTTTTTATGGGTGCACATTACGCGCCGAGAAATACGATTGTAAAATCACCGGCGTCTAAATGACGATGATGGTTTTACAAAGCAGACAATGAGCGCAGGTCTTATGTAATGATTTCACTGTATTTGCAATTATGGGCCAAACTACGCTCTGATTTAGGGTAAGGGTTGCAGTTATGTTTAGGATTATGAATATATTTGGCGTTAGGGTCAGAGTGACAAAATGTGGGTTCAGAAAATCCCAAACCCAAGTGTGTTGGATAGACACCTGTAACCACTCACTCTTGTCGTGACGCCATCTTGGACCGTCCTGGGGGGTATTCCGTTCTTGGACCGCCGTCCTTTGGTACAACAGTTGAAAGTTCAACACAGGGCACATTGACACCGGGTTTCTTTAAGTCTGGTCTCCACCAGTTTTATTTCTTTAGCACTGCACACAGAAATAAATAGAAAACAAAACCCTGGCTGTCTGGCCACTTACTACATTGTGGTTCACTTCTTATAGGTTGGACCTAGTTTTCCCGTCAAAACTAGTCCGTTTTTTACCAGTCTCCACGGGTTTTAGGTTTAGAGGTCAGAGCCTCAAGCTCTGGGTTAAGACCTTCCTCAGCTCTTCGCTGTCCATTCAGGAAAGCAAAACACACCCCTGTACACTGAAGGCCTAGGCCTCTTTATCAAACCTGAGACCTATCCAAATCCTGGCCTGGAACATGGGGAGTAGACGCCCACCCGACACATTGTCTACTCCCAAGAAGAGCCGACCCAGGAACGGCTGAAAAGCCAAACTAACAATACACCCTTGCCAACCACTTAATGTGGCTGACAATACATGCGGCTGGCTCTGATCCCCCCAAGGCCCGGTATCCATGGTGGCATGTTGCAAATACAACTCTGGTATAACTCCACCTAGTGGCAGAAACAGGCAACTACCTGTAGTCACTCTGCCACACACCATAAAGGCCAACCATGGAGTTCAAAAGAACAGGGTACCTAGTTCTCCAGTTACTAAGGTATCGATTCCATAAAGGCCAACCATGGGGTTCAAAGATATCAGGTGCCTAGGTTACCAGAGACTTAGGTATAGACACCATGAAGGCCAACCATGGGGTTCAAAGATATCAGGTGCCTAGGTTACCAGAGACTTAAGTATAGACCCCATAAAGGCCAACCATGGGGTTCAAAGGTATCAGGTGCCTAGGTTACCAGAGACTTAAGTATAGACATCATAAAGGCCAACCATGGGGTTCAAAGATATCAGGTGCCTAGGTTACCAGAGACTTAGGTATAGACACCATGAAGGCCAACCATGGGGTTCAAAGGAACCAGGTACCTAGTTGATCAGAGACTAATGGATAGACATCATAAAGGCCAACCATGGGGTTCAAAGGAACCAGGTACCTAGTTGATCAGAGACTAATGGATAGACATCATAAAGGCCAACCATGGGGTTCAAAGGTATCATGTGCCTAGGTTACCAGAGACTTAGGGATAGACACCATAAAGCCAACCATGGGGTTCAAAGGAACCAGGTACCTAGTTCACCAGGGACTAAGACATCGATTCCATAAAGGCCAACCATGAATGTTAAAGGTACCAGGTGGCTAGATTACCAGGGACTAATGGACACCATGAAGTCCGACCATGGGTTTCAAAGAAAGTTAACTCTGTGGTTGGCCAGTATGGTATCTATGCCTTTGTCCTGAGTGACCTAAACACTATAGCCAGATGTCAGAAACCCAATGTTTTTCACTCTAACCTTGGATTGGCCTACAGAGTAGCAGCAGAAACCTCTGATGTTCCCCTGGGCGTGGCAGGCCAGAGGCTGCTATTTAGGGAGAAAGGCAGAGAAAGAGAGTGAGAAAGCAAGAGTCATTTGCAGAAGCTGTAATTTGGTCCCCAAGAATCAACTCAACTGGTGGGCCCTGGCCACCCTAGTCTGACACTGACCCTTACCATAAACCTAACCCTAATCTCATCCATCACTTTAAACCTAGCCCTACATTGGAGTTAGTGGTTTTTACTATGGTGATCATGGCACCTAATTTCTTTGAACCCCATGGTTGGCCTCTATGGTATCTACGCCATTTTCTCTGGTGACCTAGACACCTGGTTCCTTTTTACCCTATGGTTGGCCTCTATGGTATCTATGTCTTTGTCCCTGGTGACCTAGACACCTGGTTCCTTTTTACCCTATGGTTGGCCTCTATGGTATCTGTCTTTGTCCCTGGTGACCTAGGCACCTGGTTCCTTTGAACCCCATGGGTGGCCTCTATAGCCTCTATGCCGTTGTCCCGGGTGACCTAGACACCTGGTTCCATTGAACCCCATGGCTGTCCTCTATGGTTTCTATGCCATTGTTCCTGGTGACCTAGACACCTGTTTCCTTTTTACCCTATAGTTGTCCTCTATGGTATCTATGCCTTTGTCCCTGGTGACCTAGGCACCTGGTTCCTTTGAACCCCATGGTTGGCATCTATAGTATCTATGCCGTTGTCCCTGGTGACCTAGACACCTGGTTCCTTTGAACCCCATGGCTGTCCTCTATGGTTTCTATGCCATTGTTTCTGGTGACCTAGACCCCTAGTTCCTTTGAAAGTCCTGTCAGGTCCCATTCTCTTGGCTACTGGATGTAGGACTCCACATTGTTAGCAATTGGCCCAATGGTCTCAGGGTGAGAGGAATAAACAACCACCAAGTGCTTCTATCCTGGGTGGCCACATATTGACCGGTTCTTTTCTTTGCAGACCACTTACCAAAGGTCACCCCTTGCACGGATGTCCAAATGGGGCAACTCCATCCACTTTGCAATGTGCCTCTTTATCCCAGGGCTGTAAGGGGTTAAAACATATCTCACAATACATCAATCAGTGATCAGCAGATACAACACAATAGGGTCTGACATAAGTCTACAAATTGCATCTGTTCTGCATGTAGGAGATCGGCGTCCTATCCTGCAAGGTGCCCTCTCAGCTCTCATATCTGGGCCGCCTCGCCCGGCAGTGCATTAGTGCCCCCGTATTGAGAATATTCATACCTATAGGACACACAGTACCCCAGGGAGACGTAGTCCAGCGGTAACATTGTGAGAGCGTGTCGCCTGGCACTGCCACTTTATGCATGCACTCTCCTGACTGTCACTAGGATTTACAGGAAGGAAGATGAGACATAATGGGGGGTCAAAAAGCTGACGGCAGAGAGTCAGCAAATCGCACCACGTTCTAAGGACACAGTTGGAAATGATGTAGAGGAGTCTCCCATGTGTCCTCTGCTATGAGCGAGCATTGTAATAAAATTCTACTGGTGCTAAAATAGTCATAAATAACAGAAACCTGACCAAGTTCTCAAATATTCAGACATGCAAGGATTTAAAAGGGTTTTTGCCACGATGTAATGTTGACGTGGGATCCTCCAAAATGGGTATTTAATCATTTTTCTAAATATATGTGATTACAAAAATTGCAGCCTGAGAGAGCTACAGGCTGCCTTACCTGCCCTTAGTTACTTAAAAGCTTGCATTAGATACGACCTGACAGGAGCTGCTGGCCGGCTTGCGCAGAGAACACTTCTTATCTGATGACAGGGAACATGAAGGAGCTTTCAAGAGGCTGTGGAGAAAGGTGTTGTCTTTTGTATACAGAATCCACTAGTTGTAGTGTGATTATTTGAGTGAACATTGCACACGATCCCTTATGCATGGCTCTGAGCTCTGGCAGTCTCTCTCTCTCTCTCAGCTTGGCTTGTTTACTTTGCTTTTTAGCAGATAAGGCACTTCCTGGCAAGACCCCTTTAAAGGAGCACTTCAGTGGTCATATGTCTGCTGCAGGCCGGGGTCGGAGCATGACACAGAGGAGTTGTCACTGGAGTCCAGGATGGTCAGGATCTGATTGACGTTATCAAGAGCCAAGATATTTGATTTGACTTGTAAATAATGACAGTGTATAAAGTCCTGAACACTCAAGAGTTCCCCCATAATGATAGCCGGAGGGCCCCTATAATGGCAGCCGGAGGGCCCCTACAGTGATAACTGGAGGTCTCCTATAATGACAGTCATTGGTTCCCCATAATGACAACTAGAGTACAAAAGAAGTTATTGAACATCCAGAGTGTCCCCATAACAACAAATAGAGTGCCTTATCAGATCTAAAACAGACTGACAGTGAGTGGGTTTCCAAAATGACAGCTAAAGAGCACTAACAGATACTGGACAACTATTGTACCCCTAGAATAAAAACAAGAGAACCCCCATAAGGAGAGTCAGAGAGCGTTACCAGTATTAAATAACCAGAGTGCACTGATAAATAAAAGCGCCCCCATAATAACAGCCAGAGGGCCAACAGGAAGATTGAACAACCAAATTACCCCAATAATGACAGCCAGAGTCCCCACCTCAAGGCCAGAATACTCTGAAAATAGAAGTCAAAGTGTCCCCATAACAACAAATAGAGTGCCTTATCAGATCTTGAACAGAGCCCCATAATGACAGACAGAGGCCCCACAAAGCTATTGAACAACCAGAGTTCACCCTTAATGACAGTCAGAGTGCCCTAATAGATACTGAACAAGTCTGCCCTGTTATTTAAGTCAGAGTGCCCCCATAATGTCAGACAGATATCGAACAGCCAGAGTGCCTCCATAACGACAGCCATAGCCCATCACAGTAATTAACCAGGCATAGTGCCCCCATAATGTCAGACAGATATCGAACAACCAGAGTGCCTCCATAACGACAGCCATAGCCCATCACAGTAATTAACCAGGCTTAGTGCCCCCATAATGGCAGCTAGTGTCCCGTCAGACACTGCCTAGTCAGAGTGCCCCCATAATGGCAGTCATAATGTCATACAGATATTGAACAGCCAGAGTGCCTCCATAAAGACAGCCATAGCCCCTGACAGTGATTAACCAAGCATAGTGCCCCCATAATGGCAGCTGGAGGCTTTCACAGACGTTGAACTGCCAGTGTCCCTTCAGACACTGACTAGTCAGAGGGCCCCCCTAATAGGAGCTAGTGTCCCTTCAGGCACTGACTAGTCAGAGGACCCCCCTAATGGCAGCTAGTGTCCCTTCAGGCACTGACTAGTCAGAGGGCCCCCCTAATAGCAGCTAGTGTCCCTTCAGACACTGACTAGTCAGAGGGCCCCCCTAATGGCAGCTAGTGTCCCTTCAGACACTGACTAGTCAGAGGGCCCCCATAATAGCAGCTAGTGTCCCTTCAGACACTGACTAGTCAGAGGCCCCCCTAATGGCAGCTAGTGTCCCTTCAGGCACTGACTACTCAGAGGGCCCCCCTAATGGCAGCTAGTGTCCCTTAAGACACTGACTAGTCAGTGCCCCCATAATGGCAATACAACCTGCTGATTAGGATGTCACTCCAGGTCTCCTAAAGTATAAGCAGGGGACCTGGATTTGTACAATATAGTCAGCTATAAGAGGGGCTTTACTGTTCTGCTGGGGTCCGCCTTATTTTAAGAGATCCCCCAGGTAATCTAGGAGAATAAGTATAATGTTGTGCACATACAGGCGGGTAGGGCAGAGGGTTTCTCATATGTTGCCGGAGGGCGCCTTCCAGCCAGACCTGGCTCCTGTGCGCTGGGAACTATAATCCCATGCCAATGAAACAAAACTGCAGCAGTGGTAAAACATGTAATGATGAACTGTTAATACTGTAATGAATTCTACCGGCCATAAATGATCAATTATACATATTTACCTGCATAGTGAGAGCGCTCCTCCAAATCTCCAGTGATAAGGCAAAAAACGTAAATTCTGATGGTTTCCATTACGTGGATCGCGCTCTCATCTCTCTCAGCCAAAAAGTTTCCATTTAAAGAAAATAAAAAAGCAATAAATCAGGAGAGGAAATATTAATGTGGAAACACTATTAACCCCTGTGACACCAGGGCCTATTGATCCACAGACTATAAAGTGCAAGGTCAGCGATGATCACCCTCCCTCCACCCCTTACTGATTTATCAGGTGTTTGATAGGGGAACTTCTCAGAATATATTCATGCGGTCAGAGGACAGAGCCCTGTTTATTAAGGACTAATGAGATTTCAGTCTAATTATTAATTACAGGTCATTATGATTCTTCTGACTGAGGATTCAGTACAGTAAATGCAACGTATATAATAAAATACATAATTACATATAGAATCAGCTGAAGAATAGCTGTTATATACGTTCTGTTTTTATTATTATTATTTGCATAAATACAAATAATAAACGACAAATAATCCTAACAATAAATAATAATGTAATATAAACAAAAAATAAGGAAAACTATACAAATAATAATCATTAAAAATAAATAACAGTAATAAGTAAATAATGGTAATACAATAATTTAAAATAAAATAATAAATAACAAATATTGAATAACAATAATAAAATAGTTTAAAATAAATTATCTATAAAAAGCTTAATAAACAATTGAAAATAATTTGATAAAGGAAACAAAGTAAATAATTACTAAGCAATAATTACAAAGGAACAATGGTAAAAATAATAATAAAAATAGTACAAATAATTAATAATAATAATATTAAAAAAATAAATACAATTTAATAATGAAATTAGTTAAAAATAAATAAATACAATTAATAATAATATTGATAAAAATAAATAATACAATGTAATAGTACAAATAAATAATAAAAAATAATTAATACAAATATAAATACAATTAAATGATACAAATAATAAAATTTTGTAAAAATAAATAATACAAATAATTAAGAATAATAATAAAAAACATACAAAAACATGTTGAAAAATAAACAATAATTAAAAATAAAATGAGAAATAAGTAAAATAATAATAATTTATAACAAAAATAATTGCAGCAAAATAGTACTACTAATAATAAAACCATCATATTCTCGTTATATGTATTGCAAGTTGCATAATTAGCATTCTGTGCTTCTAAGATTCTATAGATGACTACAGAAACTAATAATGAAATATATATAAAAAAAACAAATGGGGGGGAATTATTGTTTGAAGTTTTTTTTTTTAATTTTTCATTCAAACATTAAAGGATATATTTGACCTTCATAACTTTTTGTTTTTTTATTAAGACTTACTTGATACAAATTTATTTAAAATGTCTTCCTCCCACTAGGTTCATTTACTACATTATTATATGATTATTATAATACAATAGAATACAGATCTCCTTATATGAGGACTGACCACTATGGGGGCCCATGGTAGTGCGCTAGTGGTAGTGCCCTCTTATTGCCACCACAGCTTTATCATGGATTTTTGGCTGCATGCCCCTAGAGATATTGAAGACCCTCATAATAACAGGACTTGGTAGTTTGAATGTCTTCATAATACAAGAAGTCGCATATTGTATGCAACTAGCGGCAGGGACAGTGAGACCCTACAGTTGCAGCAGTGACCGTCAGACCTTTCGTGAAAAGCAAATGACAGACCTTAACATGGCTGGGGAGTGACAGTCTGACCCTAGAGTGGCAGCAGACATGGCGGAGGTGCACGCTGCAGGGCCAGTGTCGGACTGGGGGGTCTGGGGCCCACAGGGGAGTTGATCTTGGGGGGCCCACCCTTCTGGCCCTTGTAGCCAGGGCCCCCTTTCTTTTAGCCAGGGCCCCTTTTCTTTCAGCCAGGGCCCCCCTTGTAGCCAGGGCCCCCTTTCTTTTAGCCAGAGCTCCTCTTGTAGCCAGGGCCCCCTTTCTTTTAGCCAGGGCCCCCCTTGTAGCCAGGGCCCCCTTTGTAGCCAGGGCCCCCTTGTTTCAGCCAGGGCCCCCCTACTTGTAGCCAGGGCCCACTTTCTTTTAGCCAGGGCCCCCTTTCTTTTAGCCAGGGCTCCTCTTGTAGCCAGGGCCCCTTTCTTTTAGCCAGGGCCCCCCTTGTAGCCAGGGCCCCTTTGTAGCCAGGGCTCCTCTTGTAGCCAGGGCCCCCCTTGTAGCCAGGCCCCCCCTTGTAGCCAGGGCCCCCTTTCTTTTAGCCAGGGCCCCCCTGTAGGTAGTTTTAAAAAAAACAAACAACACTCAATCACTTACCTTGCACCCGCTCGCGGCCGCTCCGAGCTGCCGCCGGCTCCGTACTGCCGCCCTGCATAGGTGGCGCGGTGAAGTGACGTCACCGCGCCGCCTACGTCAGCAGTAGGGTCCGGCGCCCGGCAGGCGAGATCAGCGGAGCGCAGCACTAGTGGCGCCGTGCTCCGCTGACCCCGCGCAGCCCCGGGAGTCGGGGACTTTAGTCCCCGACTCCCGGGCGGGTCCCGAGCGTTCAGTGACCAGATGCGCGCCCGGGCCCCCGGGGAGCGACGGCACTGCCTCCGGGGCCCACAGCGGCTCGGGGGGGGTGGGGGCCCACTGGGGGATTTACCGTTCCCCGGCGGCCCAGTCCGAGCCTGTGCAGGGCAGAGACCTTAAAGGGCCTCCCTGTTCAGTCACTTTCTAATGTCCTTTGTGTTACATTTCTTCACTATTTTTAGGATCCTTTCTTGTAGTCACCAACAATTACATCCACAGATACAATTCCTCTACTCACCTAACATTCCTCACAGCTGAGGGTTTGTTACAGTTGTATCCTGTGAGCCACACTCATCTGCAGCACAAATCTCTTTCCCGTTCTGATACTTTGCTACAATGTATCACTGCAGGTAAAATGTATCAGATGTGTTTGAGCTCACAGAGCATTGTCTTGACTGGATTGAGTTGTGTTAGGTCTGTACAAGATACAAGTTCCAGGTAACTGAAGGCAAGCAGGGCTCTTGTAATTGGTGCAGATTTGTACAATCTATTTGGCAGAATATTTGACTACACAAAGGTCTACAGTGAGGGGCGACATTGTGATATGATTATAGATGGCGGCCATGATAGATCCAGGTTCCTCCATCTCTCAGCTCAGGGCTCATTGTCTCCTTATTTTGCAGCCGGAGGATCGATACTCGGTTGTATGTGGAGCACATTAATCCTGTTCGGTCTCTGTAAGTGGAGTGCATTACCCCTGACCACAAAATCGCTGGACATAGGACTCTGCACCAGGGGGGAAGAGAAATGCTCAACTCTCTCCCGGCCCCACCGCTCATTAACAACATTTAAAAGGGAAAGGCCTGGAATCAGGTCCCGGGGGGGCGATCATAATAAAATAAATGTGGTGCAACTTCCACAATCCATCCTGCTCCGAATTTACCTTATTCAGCTAAAAGCGCAGGGTGGGGGCCCGCTCAGAAGAATGAACATGGGAGCTGAGGAGCCAGACACATAAGGGTTAATGCCGCCATACACACAATAGTCAGATATAATATATTATTATATATGAACGGGTGGTATATAGTCAGGGGCGTAACTAGAGAAGCCTGGGCCCCATAGTAAGCTTTTGGATGGGGGCCCCACCAACTCCCCGACCACAAGCATTTACCAGGACCTCTTAGGTCATGCAATTACTAGATAATATAAGGAGTGAACACCTCACCATAAATGTCACTATCATACCGCTACCAGACAAATCCCAGATTAAAATTACCAATAGCGCTACTACATATGGAGCAAATTATACCGCAAGAACACGACCACAGATTACCACCAAACAGTGACTGAATAAATATCTGTATACAAAGACCTATATTACCACCATATAGTGGTAGATACCAGTGTAAACAGGTGCCCTACAGACTGTATATTACCACCATACAGTGACCATATAGTGGTAGATACCAGTGATTACAGTGCAGTTACATCTTGTGACTCACAGGTGACGTTTCTCTGACGAGTCGTTGACTTTCCCTTTTGTTCTGCAACGGTTCAGACCCCCTATGACTTCCCCCGACCCCAACTTTATTCCTGCAGATTTGAAACAAATATTTGAATCCTCACTTTTCCAGCACCTCCCTCACATCCCCCCCTTGTACAAACTTCCCATAGGTGGGGAGCGGGTCAGGCCAAATCAGGCCCGTCCCTAGGGGGGGGGGAAGAACAGAGGATTCACCATTTAGGTAGGCAGGAAGGGTTTAGGTTGTTATAGGGGCCATATATGTAGGCAGGCAGGGGATAGGTAGACTATAGGGGGCCATATAGGCAGACAGGGTTCAGGTAGGCTCTAGGGAGTCATGCAGGTTACAGGGGGGGTCAGGTGGGCTATAGGGGGTCATATAGGCAGGCTATAGCGGGGGTCAGGCAGGCTATAGTGGGGGCCATATAGGCAGGCTATAGGGGGGTCAGGCAAGCCATAGGGGAGTCAGGCAGCCAGGCTACTTTAATGTAAAAAAATACTAAATCACCTACTCACCTGACCCCCTCCCCTTTCAGCTCGCTCCCCGCCATTTCAGTGCCCGGGCGGGCGGCGCGATCTTGAGTCTCACGAGCCCACATCAGCACTGTGGGCCGGTGCCTGGTAGCAGATTAGCAGAGCCCCGCTGGCAGTGAACTGTTCTGTTCGTTGCCGGTGGGCACAGGAGCGGAACTACCAGAGTAGCAGACGTGGTAGCAGCAACCCCGGGCCTGGCCCCCTAAGAGCCCGGACCTCGTGGCAGCTGCTACGTCTGCTACCCCGGTAGTTACGCCCCTGTATACAGTGATATGGAGCATACTGGTACAACCTGGGGATATCCTGTACATAGTGATATGGAGCATGCTGGTATAACCTGGGGATCTCCTGTATATAGTGATATGGAGCATGCTGGTATAACCTGGGGATCTCCTGTGTATAGTGATATGGAGCATGCTGGTATAACCTGGGGATCTCCTGTATATAGTGATATGGAGCATGTTGGTATAACCTGGAGATTCTCCCTATTTTATAGTGTTATTGTGCATGCTGGTTTTAACTGGGGATCTCCTGTATATAGTGATATGGAGCATGCTGGTATAACCTGGGGATCTCCTGTATATAGTGATATGGAGCATGCCGGTATAACCTGGGATCTCCTGGATATAGTGATATGGAGCATGCTGGGATAACCTGGGAATCTCTTTTATATAGTGATATAGAGCACGCTGGTTTAACCTGGGGATCTCCTGTATATAGTGATATGGAGCATGCTGGTATAAACTGGGGCTCTCCTGTTTCTAGTGATATGGAGCATGCTGGTATAACCTGGGGATCTCCAGTTTATAGTGATATGGAGCAGCTGGTATAACCTGGGGATCTCCTGTTTTATAGTGATATGGAGGCATGCTGGTATAACCTGGGGATTCCTTGTATATAGTGATATGGAGCATGCTGCTATAACCTGGGCTCTCTGTATATAGTGATAGGAGATGCTGGGGATAACT
>JAODAL010072990.1:0-14894 GCA_025379985.1 Phyllomedusa bahiana | reverse complement strand
ACCAAAGTCCGTCCCTAAAAAGGTAGCCATATTTTGGGTTACTTCTCAAAATAGGCCAATTACAACATATAGCTTTCTGAATCAATGCTGAATTTTTGTCAAATGTCAATATAAAAGTAATTTGTTCATTATAAGACCTGCTTTTAGATTTTAATATATTATTGCACCCGAAAGATAGGACTTCAAGTCCTATTTTCTGTAGTTCTGCCCAATCGTAACCTCTAACAACAAACTTTTCCATCAATTTATGCATATTACTTATATATTGGGTGTCTGTCGAACATATACATCTCGCTCTCAAAAATTGACCGCGTGGAATCCCTTTAAATGTCTGAAGGGCATGATATGAATCATGGTATAAAATATTATTATGATCAATAGGTTTACTGTATAACGCCGTAGATAATATTGAATCTTCTTTATGTATCTCAACATCCAAAATTTGGATAACTGATTGATTTTTTTAATAGACAATTCAATTAATGGATAACAATGATTTAAATACTCCTGAAATGCTAATAGATGCAACTCCGAGCCCGTCCAACGGACGAACACGTTGTCCACGTGACATAACCACATCAAAAAATATTTGTAGAAAATTCTGAATCAACTTGGAGCCACAGGGGACCCCATTAAGGTCCCTTGTGTCTACAAATAAAAAATAGTTTTTTGTAAGTACTAATTCAAGAAGTTGAATCAGGAATGCAATGAAGGAATTAGAAAGATTATGGTTATGACCAAGTGCGGTAAGGTATATGTCGGCCAGACTAGCCGATCTGTTAGAATTTGGATTAATGAACATAAGTCGGCTATTAGGACCTATGGTTCTAAAGTTGGTGCTATGACGGACAAAGGAGATGATAAAGCAAAATATGGAGAAACTTCAATGGCACACCACTTCAATGAAGTCCGACACCAAATTCATGAATTAAGGCAGTTTGTAGTGGAAGAGGTCTCATGTAGTAATTCAAATATGTTGCGGTCCTGCTTGCTTCAACGTGAAGCTTATTGGTTATTTAAACTTGACTCTCTTGCTCCGAGAGGGTTAAATTAAGCGTTTAACTTGAAAGCATTTTTGTGAATGTTTATGACTTTAGTAGGATACTAGTTAATATGTTGCTTTTAAAATGTTGTTTCACTATTTAGATTGTAGCTATATGATGTATTTGTTAACATTAGTATTTAGATTGTAATCACATAATTTATTGTAGTTAGTATATATGTAGGTGTTACCTAGTGTGTTAACGTATCTTCAGTGAGAGGATAGAGCCTGATGACGCCAGTCTGAGGAAGTAGGAGTTTCCTCAAAAACGTCACCGGTGGGCGTACGGCTGCTCTCATGTTATTGCAACAATTTGCTCCGCATTGCTTCAAGTTGGCTATGTTACTGAGAACTCTCGCTGGATGCAAATACAAAGGAGATAAAGACTATGAGGAACGGAACACAGGTTTTTACCTTTACAAGTGTTATATTGTTTATACTAATTCCCTGAAATGATATGGGTTGTGTTGAATTAACTAAAGAGTTAATATAAAAGAAATTTGGATAAACTGGACTGTACCATTGTTTTTGCTATGAGTTTTACTATTGGGGCATAGGAGAAAGCTAGGGATATAAGTTCTTTTGTGCTAAAATATAATTTACATACAGGAGTACTAATGCATGCATTAAATCTTAGCTCAGGTATCAAATGTAAATTACATTATTAATTATTGCATTTGTATTTGCATTCATGTGCTCAAAAAATCTCATACATATTATATATTAAAGGGGTTTTCCCTTCCATCTGTTTTCAATCTTCATATCGTATTCAGGCTCCCACTTCTTTTAAGGCTTCAGGTACATTGTACAGCTGTGACATCTAAGATGTGTAAGCCACTGTTTCTAGCTGTGCCTGTTACAGGGACACTACTGATATAAAATGGGGCTTTGAAATACAATGACTTTGTCCAAGCAGGATGTCTAGCTATAAATATGAGCTAGCAGAACTGTAATTATCATAATGAGAGGAAGCTTATAGTGAATAAAAAAATGTACCTGCTCCCAAGACACATTATTAGCTGTTAAGTTATCTTTAATGTAACTACACTTAAATGTGCTCTGCAGACCTGACAGGATGGATTTTCCCAGGTCAGTAACTCTAAAGCTTATAGTTTTTCTCAGTAGAATATAAGTTCAGAGACTGCGAAGCAAGCTCCGAATTGGAAAGTTTGAGAAAAGATAACAAATTATCTAACTCTGAAAAGAAGCAAAATTGAAACTGCAATGTATTTGGTAATAATCTTTATTTACCTAGCTTTCAAGTTTCAAGCTAATCAATGAGATAGAAATACCCCTTAAAGGCTAAGTCCACATATAGTGGACTTTTTTGCACTATAAATTTTATCATGAATCCATTATAGTCCATTATAAGTTAGTGTTAAACTCCATGTTAAGTCATATGCAGATTTTGTCATGGATTTTTGCAGCTAGATTCATCACTGATGTCCACGGGGTCGCAGGCTCCGCTTGCGCCCGCGGCAGTCTCCTGCTCGAGGGGGTCGGCGCGGTGCTGCGGTGCCCGCGCCACAACGCCTCCTGTCCACGAGCCCGGCGCCGCTTCCTGTTACCGTCCGCGCTCGGTGAATGCTGTCCCGCCTGTCCCGGCCGCGGGCGCGTGCCCTGTGCTCTAGGCTGAGGGCGCGCGCCGGGCTTCCTACTTTTAAAGGGCCAGCGCCCGATATTGGTTTTCAATTTGTCGGGCGCCTGTTCTATTTAAGTGATACGCCCCAGCACTTCCGGACATCCGTTGGTGTGCTTACCGTGTGTTTAGAGTGTATGTAGTCCTGTTCTGTTTACCGTGTACCAGAGCCTGCATGCTTTACGTTTCCTGACCTTGCCTGTTTGCCGCCTGCCCTGACCGTCCTGCCTGTCTCTGACCACGAACTCTGCCGCCTGCCCTGACCTCCTGCCTGTCCCCGACTTACAGCCTTTGGGTTTCGATTCTGTACACGCTGTACCCCGGCGCCTCGCACTACGCTTTGGATTTCGATTCTGTACCACGCTGTCCCGGCGCCATCGCAAGCAAGTTCACGGTCAGGGGGTAACGACCTGGTAGCCTCACGCCGCAGAAGGTCCATCCGCTTTGCGGCGGGCTTGGTGAAAACGGGGGATACTTAGATCCAGTCCCTGGCGTGGCTTAGTCTCATCGCTTGCGTTGGCCAGTGAAGCCACTCCTGCGTTACAGTACGGACTGGGCATGGATTCCGCCAGGGTAACCATGCCCGTTCTCCGGGACGTCTCGCAGCCGTCGTCCAGCAGTGCCAGGTATCGTCCAGCTCGCGGCCATGATGCAGAACCTAGCAGGCCAGTTCTACCACCGCCTGCGTAGGACGCTGCCCCACAGGCACCTTGTTGTCCGTACTTGGGACCTTCTCTGCAACTGACGCTTCGTCACGCTTTGATGGAGATCCTAGGAAATGCCGTGGCTTTATCGTCAATGGCTCATCCACCTGGAGATTTTGGGGCAACCACTTCCCCACCGAGTGGGCTAAGGTGGCCTCTTGTTATTAGCCTCTTGTCGGGAGAGGCCTTGGGCTGGGCCACTCCGTTATGGGGACCGAGGAGACACCGCAGATAGGCGAATCTACCAACCTTCCTCCAGGTTCCTCAAGTTTTTGGAGGGAACCTGCCGCACTCCTCCGCGGCGACGGCTTTGCTCCGTCTCCGTCAGGGCGGACACATTGTGGGTCACTACTCCGTGCAGTTTCGCACCCTGGCCTCTGGATTTGAAGGGGAATAATGAGGCCTTTGGTGGCAACTTTCTGGCAAGCCTTTCGGGGCCATATTAAGGATGAGCTCGCTGGTCGGGATCTCCCTTCTACTCTGGTGAACTGATTCATGTTGGCCTCCCGAATAGACTTTCGGTTTGCGGAAGAGACTAATCAAGAGTCGTCTTAACGGGAGGTCGCACGCCCACGCGGGCTACCACGTTTGGTCCCATCTTCCATGTTCTCTCATACCTTATCAAGGGTTCTGAGGAGGATCCGTTCGATTCGAAAGAGCCCACTTGTCCCAGGAAGAATACTCGACAGCGTCGCGCTGGAGGCAGTTATAGCTTCTACTGTGGCGGCTCTGGCCACTTCATTGGGGACTGTTCCGGTGGGTCCGGGAAAGCTCGGCACATTAGGGTTCGCAGTAGTGGCATCCTAGGAGTTGTGCAGCATCTCTCGTCTGACATTCCCGTAGTCTGCGGAATTTCACGGTCAGACCTTCCAGGCCACCGCCTTCCTTGATTCGGGTCCGAGAGAAACTTTATCAGCAGGCCTTGGTCTAAAGTTCGTCTCCCGGTGACCCCTTTGCAAGACACCGATGTACGTCTCTCAGTTATGGCATGCCTACAGGGATGTTGATTCGGTTCTGCACGGCACTTCTCTCTCTACAGATTGGGTGCGCTACACAAGGAAATCTGATGATGATGGTCCTGCCTCGCTCTCTTACGGGATTCTCCTGGGCCTTCCATGGTTGCAACTGCTTGCTCCGACCAGGACTGGAAACCACGGGCGAAAATTATCCGTGGGGGCTCCTCGTGCCACTCGCGCTGCCTTCCGAGTTCTCCCCCACTTCCCTCCCACTGTTCTGCCCTTCGGACTGCTCCTGTAAAGTCTTCAAAAACCTCTGTCGGGTTTCCACTCCGTATCCAGGACTTGAGCCGATGGTTTTTCCGAGAAACA
Source organism: Phyllomedusa bahiana (assembly GCA_025379985.1). NCBI lineage: Eukaryota > Metazoa > Chordata > Amphibia > Anura > Hylidae > Phyllomedusa > Phyllomedusa bahiana. The sequence continues at coordinate 10,181 of JAODAL010072990.1, read as the reverse complement.
GGCCGAAAACTCTGCCTCCGCACCGGGCCATTCGATTGTCCCATTGAACTGCTACCTGGGGACAACTCCTCCCCGAGGTAGAGTTACCTCTCTCTCGTCCCGGAGACTAAGGCTTGTCCGAGTTTATATTCTGGAGAATTCAGGAAGGGCTTCATAGTCCTTCACCTTGCCCGAGGGGGCTGGATTCTTCTTTGTTGAAAGAATGACGGTTCTCTCCGACCTGTATCGATTATCGGGGACTTAACAAGGTAAAATATAAGAAATCGATACCCCATGCCTCTGATCTGGGGAACTGTTCAATCGCCTGCCGCGGCGCGTAGATTTTTGCCAAGTTGGATCTGCGGGGGGGCATATAACCTGATTGTATTCGTGAAGGCGACAAGTGGAAAACAGCCATTTTAATACCAGAGATGGTCATTTTGAACTTAACCTCGTCATTGCCATTTTGGGCCTCTGCACGCTCCGCAGTGTTCCAGATCGTGTCTAATGAATTCTTCCGATTACTTTTTAGTCTGCGTGATTGTATATCTTGACGTTTTCCTAAACTTCTCCCCTGACTGAGACTCACCGCTCCACGTCCGCCGGTACTCAGACGTCTCCGTGACCACCAGCTATATGCTAAAAATAGAGAAATGCTCTTTGAACGCACCTCGTTGACCTTCATGGGTTACATATTTCGGATCAGGGAATCCAAATGGATCCCTTCGAAGTTGTTCTGCAGTTCTACAATGGCCTCGTCGTGGCTCTCCGCCTCCATCCAATGATTTTGGGGTTGCTAAATTATACAGACAATTCATACCCTCATTTTTCCACGCTCGTGGCCCCGTGGGGGCTTCGAAGAAAAATGCCACACCCATTCATGGGCCACCGGGTCTAGAAGCATTTCTTCGCCTCAAATCGGCATTTACGGCTTCTGCACCAGTGCTGTCTCGCCGGACCCACAGCACCCCTTTATCCTCGGTAGGCTGCAGCTAGACGCCTCCTCGGTTAGGCGCAGGCTGCGTTCTTCCTTAGAAGTCCTCCTCTGGAAAACTAGTACTTGCGGCTTCTTCTCCCATAACCTTCACCCAGCCGAAAAAAAATTATTACTATCGGTGATCGGGATACTGGCAATTAAGTTAGCTCCTAGAAGAATGGCGCAACTGCTGGAGGGAGCTCGTCACCCCATGATATATTCACGATCAAATGATCTCCTCTACCTGCAATCTGCCAAAGGATGCAATCCTCGGCAAGCTAGGTGGTCACTCATTTTCGCAGATTTGATTTCCTTCTTCATTTTCGGCGGCCGCAAGAACGTGGGGCTGGAGAACCTCTTCGGCATATAATTACTCCTGAGCGTCTCATCCATGGCAGCTCTGTGGACCTTCATACACCTGCCCCCGGATGACCTACATACGTCTGCTATGCGGCCTGTGTCCTGAAGTGGGGAACATTGCCTCGCGAACTGCTGGGCACCCTTGGAGTCCATAAGTTTCAGAAAATATCCCGTTACTATTGGTGGCCCACACTCTCGCTCGAGGATGAGAGACTTTTTCCTGGCCTCTGTCTCCTGTGCCCGTAAAAGGGTCCCTAGTCTCAGACTGCGGGTCTGCTCCCGCCTCTCCCGGTGCAGAAAGTCCTTGGTCGCATATTGCGATGAGATTTGTTACTGACATCCGGTCTCCTGTGGAAACAGGTCAACGCTCATACGCGCGCGAGTCGCGTTGTCGGACAGACCTCAGAGCGACTACTCTCCCTTCTCTCGGCACATCACTTTGTTCATCGACCCGGTTGCCCTCCACCTCTCAACAGCCCTCCCGCCCACGCTCTACCTCGCCCGCGCGCGCACCGTTCACATCTTTCACGACATTCAGCTAACTCCGGCCTCCCTCTGCCGATATCGTATCAGATAGGGGGGTCCAATATGTATCGAATTGTTGGCGCGGCACACTGTGTGCATAAGTTGCGGTCCCAGTCGCCGCGCACCCCCGCGTCTCGTCCGCTTATCATCCACAATACCTTACGGGCAGAGTGAGAAGAGGTAACCAAATTGTAGTACATAAAATGTGCTGACTTCTTCCCCTGGGCGGAATTTTCTATAATTCCTTAGATTCTGAGTCCGCTGGAGCTACCCCCATTTTTTAGTGTGTTTGGGCTTGCATCCGCCCTACCTCTCCCTCTGCGCCACTCGTGTGGACGTCCCTGCTGTGGATGCCAAGTACAGCGGACATCATGACACTCTGGCAAGTTACTCGACAGGCTCCTTTTTCGGCCTCATCCCGCACTAAACTTCAGGCTGATAGGCACCGGAGACTCCTCCCGTGTTTAGCCGGGTTATAGGGTTTGGCTTTCGGCAAGTACATCCGCTTTCAAAGTTGCCCAGCTACAAAGTTGGGGATTAATGTATCTGGGGTCCGTTTGTGATACTACGGCAGACTAACCCGGTGTCTTACAAGGCTTCGCTTGACCCCAGCTTACGGGTCACCGATGTTCCATGTCTCTTCTCCTCAAGCCGGTGGAGCTGAATCGCTTCTCGTGGATCTGTCTCGCCTCTCCGGTGGCAAATTCTTGATAACATCTTTGAGGTCAGGAGGTGCGTGGCGCAGAAGACAGTGTGGGGAAGAGGTTCTTTCTCATTGTTGGTAGGGGGTTCGGCCGGAGGTAGCGCTCGTGGGAAACCTGAGGCCAACATGTCACCCGACTCCTCTTAGGTTCCAAAAAAGGAGGGGGAGACCTAAGGGGGGAGGGTGCACACGACGACGTTCATGTTGACACGGGGGGCGCACGCACGCCGGCTCCTCTTGCCCCCGCGCGCCACAGCGCACACCTCCGAACCCCCGCGACCTCTGCCCCCCTGCGACCACCCCGGCTCCTTTATCCCGGGGCCCGGCGCCGCTTCCCTTACCCGTCTCGCGCTCCGCTGAACCGCTGTCCCCGCTGTCCCTGGCCGCCGGGCGCCACGCCGGCCCCCCATCTCCGCCTCTAGTGCAAATGCGTTCGCGCCGGCTTCTCTAGATTTAATGCGGCCAGCGCCCAGATTAATTGGTTCAATTGTCGGGCGTGGTTCTATTTAAGTGATACGCCCCCAGCACTTCCTGCCAGTCCGTTGGTGTGCTTACCGTGTGTGTTGTGTGTATCGTAGGTCCTGTTCTGATTACCCGTGTACCAGACCGCCTGGCTTTCGTTTTCCTGAGCTTGCCTGTTTGCCGCCTGCCCTGACCGTCTGCCTTGTCTTGACCACGAACCGATGCACCTGCCCTGATCTCCTGCCTGTCCCCGTGATTACGCCTTTGGATTTCGATTCTGACCACCGCCATGTACCGGGCCGCATCGCTAAGCTTTGGATTTCGATTCTGTACCACGCTGTACCCCGGCTGCCATCGCAAGCAAGTACGTCAGGGGTAACGACTGGTTGCCTCAACCGCCGCAGAAGTCCATCCCGCTTGCGGCGGGGCTTGGTGAAAACCCGGGGGCTACTTATGGTCTCCGTCCCTGGCGTGGTTATCTTCATCGATTGCGTTGGCCCAGCGATTTCCAATCCTGCGTTAAATGAATTTTTACCTTGTGCATTGTAAAGGGCGGAATCTGCAGTTAAATCCATGCCAGATCCACAACAGAATTGGCATACTGCATATTTGAAAATTTGCAGCATGTCTTAAAATCCGTGCAAATTGTTTTTCACTACATATTGGTGGAATTTATAAAATTCCATCCACATTGCACTGAACTGTAAATTGTATCTAATTTTAGGTGCAGCATGTAAATTCACCCTAAAGGAATTTCTTTTTTAAGTATGTTTCTTTTTCAGTATGTTGCTTAACCTTTAGCTTAGCAGAGAAGCTAATACTATATTATATAATTTTCAACCATATGAAATCAAAATAAAAATGGCATTTAATGGTTATTGGAAAATGTAGGCTAAAATGAAGCTCTGGTTTAGATCCACCTTAAATATAATTATAATGTATTAAATCGCAATGCTCTAATATAATGTTATTATCCAAATCACTCCCTTTACAAATTGGAATGATTCCAACAATAAGCTGGCACAGCTGCAGGGAAAATCACATTCTCTCCACTGCCCAGATTTATTATCAGTGTTATTTCAACTTAGAAAGGGAGCTATTCCAGCAATATTTTACAGAATTGTTCATGGTGCAGTAAATTATTACACATCATGTTATTGTCTACAAATCAGCCCCTCATTATAAAAAGAAATAGTTAGAGGCTGTGGGGGACATGTATGAACCTGTTTTAAACAGGGTATGATTCGACAAGATGTATGAAAGTGCTTCACAGCACGTTATAAATGTTTCCCATTCTATGCCAAAAGTCTAGTAGAGTGGGCGAATTTCTAAAAAAATTTGTTCGCTCACTTCGCCGAAATTTTCCCCACAAAAATAACTTCGGCCAATTAATTCGGGCGAATCCGTTAAAAAAAAAGTATTTCCAGGGTGCACAGAGCCTGCGGGGCTGTAGAATGTTTGCCTGCTTTTTAAAAAAGCGGGGAGCTTGGTTTTGGGGTTTTTACAAATGTTTGTTTTAGTTTGAACGCCTGACTGCCGCCCCTATTGAATCGCTTCACTATAAAAATTCCCCCGGGGGATTGGGGGCAAAATGACCAAAAAACTAAAGGGGGGAATGTAGCTATAAATCATGGCAGGACGCGGAAAAAAAAAAAGTGAGGGGTCAGGTGGAAACATCGTGACAGAGTGTGGAGTTGACGGCTTTAACAGCGAGCACATGGGTCAACAGTGGCACAATGACATTCGGGGGTGGCAAAACATTGTTTTCCACGAGGGCACAAAGAAGGGGGTGGAGGTGACGGCGGCAGCAGAGAGGTCAACAGTGGCCCGTGACATTTGGAGGTGGCAAAACAGTAGTACCACGAGTGGCCAATGACAGAGAGTGGAGGTGACGGGGGCAGCCATGAGGTCGACGTGGCACAATGAATTCGGGAGGGGGCAAAAAAGGGTAAACCACAGGGGGCCAATGACAAAGAGTGGAGGTGAGGCGACAGCGCTGAGGCAGACGTGGCACAAAGACAATTGGGGGTGGCAAAAACCGGAGTAGGCCACAGAGGGCCAAGACAGAGGTGGAGGGGTTTGGGGGAGCACATGAGGTAGGGCAGTGGGACCTGACATTTGGGGTGGAAAACAGTAAAAAGGCCCCAAAAGTGGGACAATTACAGAGGTGGGGGGAAAGGTGGGGCAGCTGAGGTCAACAGTGGGACAAAGAATTTGTTGGTGGCAAAAAAAGTAGGGGCCACGAGTGGAAAAATGACAAGAGTGGAGGGGACGGGGGGGGCAGCTGAGGTCAACAGTGGACAAAGACATTTGTAGGTGGGAAAAACTGGAATAGGCAACAGAGTGGCACAATGACAGGGAGGGAGGTGACGGCGGAGGAGCAACAGATGAGGTCAGAGAGTGGGCCCTGCACAGTGTGTAGGTGACCGCGCGCAAAAACAGCAGTAGCAGCATGAGGTCAGAGAGTGGCAAAATGACACAGTGTGGAATCCGACAGCACACAGAGGGAGGGAGTGGCAAATTTACATTCTGGAGGGGGCAAAAAAATGGGTAGGCCCCGAGTGGCACAATGACAGGGGGTGGAGGGACGGCGGCAGAGCAACGCATGAGGTCCAGAGAGTGGCACAATGAACAGAGTGTAGGTGACGCAGCAGCAACAAACAGCCGCAGCAGCTGAGGTCAGACGTGTGGCACAATGACACAGTGTGGATGTCAAGGCACCGCAACAGCTGCAGCAGCATGTGGCATAGAGTGGCACAATGACGTGTGTGGAGGGTGGGTACAGTACCCAGTCCATGGTAAAGAGCTGGTTAGGCAAATGGAGAACACTGTAAGCAGATGTGTGGCATCAGGCGGGTGGCGCATCAGAATTGTGGCATAGGAGGTAGTTTGAACCCATGACTCATTTCTCACAGTTTTGGGTGAGGCGTCATGGCTGATGTAGTCTGACGCCTAAGGCAGTTGGGAGTGGGTGGAAATCAATAGGCCGATCCACGCCTGGATTAATCTTGGACAAAGTCAGTCATTCCTCATTTTCCTGTGGGACAAATCGGGTTCTCCCCTTGGGGTAACGATGGCCCCCGCAGCACTGAACACCCACGCTGATGCCACACTAGACTGGCCGGGAGGTCTGCTTCTCACACTGCAACTCGGCAAGTTTGCGGACACACATCCAGTTTGACTGCCAGTAGTCCTGCAGATTCTTCTAACGGGGTGGCAGTGTGCTGTCAAGTAGGCAACACCTGTTGGTCAGGAATGCTTTCCAGGTCCTGCTGCTGCTGCTGGCGACTACCCTCATCACTAGGTCGGGCGTGATGGAAGCTGCTCATCAGTTGGACTCCAGTCTTAGGTTGCTGATGGTGGCAGCTGGGTACTGCTCTACCCCCCGACCTTCCCCAGCAGCCGCTGCAGTAGTACGTGAGCGCTGAGGAAACCCCCCGGTCAGACCTGTCAGAGGAGGGACAATGCCGCACATAGGCAGCGGCCAAATGACTATGGTGGAGTTCCCTAGAGTATTTGTGTTTGTCCTCCCTCTCAATAGCTGGAAATAGGCTCCATTTTGGACGGTAGGAGAGTTCCAATTAGGGTGGAGAGCCTGAAGTCATCCTCTGCCAGATGTGAACTATTCGGCTGTCATAGCCAGGCAATTCAGCATGCTGCGGGCCATCTACACAGGGGCTCCCTGCTCCTTTATCACATGTATACTGCCACGGTGCTTGCAGGTCATCTGCATCGTCTTTTCACATATTCCATCTATCTCCTCCAGCTGCTTTTTCTGCTCCTCCTCTCGTGGTCACCCGGTTGAAAATCCACTCTTTCTCCAGAAATGCTTCTGCCCAAAGTCCTCCTCCTACTCCCTCCTCCATTTCAGTCCCATGAACTCATGTGGCTGCGTAGATGTAGTCGGCCCACAGTCTCCAGTCCCCTGCCCAGACAGAATTTTCAGCATCTGTTCCAGGACAATGAAGCAGTGGAATGACGTTATTTTTCATCCGTAATCCTGGCGACTGTCAAATACGTGCGCCTCAACAAACGACTGTTGTTTTCCCCCCCCAGACATGAGCTGCCATGGCTGACATAATAGTTACACAGGGGAGTACTCACCTGTCCACCTGGATATTCAAAAAATCGTTAATGGGCTTTTCTCTGTTTCATACAGGCGGTTCCAACATTGTGCAGGCTGGAATTCCAACGGGTGGAAACATTGCATATAAGGTGTGTGTTGGGGAGGCCGTTCTGCCGCTGCAAGCTCGAGGAGGTGGTTCCTGGCTTTGTAGGGAATGGATAAAGTGCATGCAACAGTTTCCCTGGCCATTTTCTTAATTTTTGAAGATCTGTGGAAAGACTTCAGGGAACCTTTTCACAAACCAGATTGAAACACATGCACCTGCAGGGCGCTTGGACCATCACTCCTCGGTGCAGCGCGGGACACCATGTTCCTTCCCATTGTCTGTCACCATGGTTCGATTTGCAGTGTGCGGAGAAAGACACACATCGATTTTCTTGCTGCATGAGCAGAGCAGTTCCTCCCCTGTGTCTGTGACTTCGTTCGCCGAGGCCTTGCCGGTGTGAAACTGCGTGACCACCGCTGTGCCCTACACAAGTGGTATGATGGAGCAGTACTTGTGGAGGCTGAGATGGTGGTGGTGGTGGAGGAGGAGGAGGCGGACATTGGCGCAGGAGCCGCAGTTTGACAACGTGGAGGAGAAAGAGGCGTCTCCTGTCCAAGTTGTTGGTGTGCCTGGGCCGGAAGCACATTCACCCAGTGGGCCGTAAAGGACATGTACTGGCCCTGACCGTAGTTACAGCTCCAGACGTCCGCGCTGCCGTGCACCTTGGAACAAACTGATAAGCTCAAGGACTGGCCCACCTTCTGTTCTACATATTTATGAAGTGCTGGTACTGCCTTTTTGGAAAAGAAATTACGGCTTGGAACTCTCCATCTCGGCTCGGCACAAGCCATTAGTTCTCTGAACGGTGCAGAGTCCACCATTTGGAAAGGGAGGGACTGCAGCACCAACAACTTGGACAGGAGTACGGTCAGCTTCTGCACCTTAGGATGGTTGGACGCATACTGTTGTCTCTTTGCAATCGCCTCGCTGAACGACTGCTGGCGCCATGAGTAGCGAGGAGCAGGAGCATCTGGACCGGGAGATGATGTCAAAGAGACAACAGCTCCCTTCTGCAGAAGTGGTGGAGCCTTGACTGGCTGCAATGGCATGCGTGCCACTGGGCGCTGCTGCTGCTGTTGCTGCGGCGGCAGGATGGACCACCACATCTGAGCCACGTTTCTCCCAGGCCACCGGATGGTGACGCTGCATGTGTTGACGCAGGGCCGTGGTGCCAACGTTAGCTCCCTGGCCACGCTTCACTTTCTGCCCACAGATTCTACATATACCCATATTCGGCTCCTCCGGTGTCTTAGCAAAAGAACTGCCACACCGCCGAGTATCGGATTTTACCGCCAACGCTCCGCACTGAGTGACTACTGCCGCCGCTGCCTCGCTGAGCCCCTGTGCCGCTACTTTCTTGGACCTGCGAAGCGGGTTTTTTACCCCGTGGCTCCCGACCTCACACTGCTGCTATCCTGCTGACTCACGGCCACACGACCCACTTGCTGGCTGCGCCGCTGCCTGACGCGCAAGCTGACGCCCTCTTCTCCTGACGATGATGAAGCCCTTGCCTCACCCGGCTCCCAAGTGCGGTCGGCTACATCATCATCTATTTGTGTTTCATCGTCACTGCTGTCCTCATCACCGGTCTTGGTATGCAGAGGCTGACCACTCACAACATGACCTCCCATGCCACTCTCAAATCTATACTTTGCCGCCACTGCAAGAAGCAGGGGATATTGGCCCCATTTCTTCGCTGCCAAGTAGCTGCTGACTGCCCTCCTCAAATTGTTGATCCTCGCTATATAGTGGCGCTGAGCCCAGACCACATAGTAGATCTCTGGCTGAGGGAACCTGATGGGACAGAGGCTTGTTGAGGACAGGTGAGGGCCGCTGACCAGCTCCTGGGCCATGCCAACTAAGGGTTCTGTCTGATGTTCCAACCTACTCTTGGCTGGGGTTGTCAGATGTCATCTGGGAGGAAGGGGATGACCTAGTCAACCAATCAAGAACCTTGGGTTGCTAGTCAGCACACGGCCGCTAGATGACAGCGGCAGTTGTGGCCTCACCGAGTGACCCCTGCTGCGACGTCCCCTTGCTGTGCTGCGACCTGGGCTGGAATGTTTGTGCATCTGCCACTTTCTTGTGAAGAGCCTTCCACCTCTCTGTCTTACATTCTGTTTGTTCTAAAATGTACAGACACTGTTTGATGAAGATATCTGTATGATAAATACACACCCTGTATTTGACTCCAAATGAACCAGTAAAAGCTTGGTAAACCCTTGGATATAAATTGCGCTCCACAAATGGGCAGGAAAAATTGACTTGTATGTGCGTTTAAAAACTCTGTGTATTTTACTGAATATAAAAGCACAAACAGGCTTAATTAACCTTCGGATATGAATTATGCTACAGAATTTCTTCTGTGGCGGTGAAAAACAAAGTTTCTTTTACTGAGTACAACTGCAGAACAACGCTTAATTAACCCTGGATGTAAATTGCGCAAAAGAATTGAGCAGCACAAACTACTAGCTTTGTAGCGTGGTTACAATTGCTGTTTTCTAGCTACACACAAGAGAAAAAATTGTAATTAACCTTCGCTTGTGAATTATGGTACAGGAAAAATTGTATTTTTGGCGGTGAAAAGACGGTTTCTTGGAGTCACCACAGCAGCAAACAACAACTTAATTAACCCTGGATGTAAAATTGCGCAAAAGAATTGAGCAGCCAGAAACTACTAGCTTTGTAGCGTGTTACAATTGCGTGTTTTCTACGCTACACAACAAGAGAAAAAATTGTAGTTAACCTTCGCTTGTGAATTATGCTACAGGAAAATTGTATTTTTTGGCGGTGAAAAAGACGGTTTCTTTGAGTCACCACAGCAGCAAAACAACGCTTAATTAACCCCTGGATGTAAATTGCGCCCAAGAATTGAGGCAACCCCAAACTACTAGTTTGTAGCGTGTTACAATGCGTGTTTTTACGCTACACAACAAAGAAAAAATTGTAATTAACCTCGCTTGTGGAATTATGCTACAGGAAAAAAGTAATTTTGGGGTGAAAA
>JAODAL010072989.1:0-14895 GCA_025379985.1 Phyllomedusa bahiana | reverse complement strand
CACAGGTGGGGTTTTTATGCAAAGGGATTGGGTTGGAACCTACTCCAAATGTAGCAGCCAGAATCGAGGACAGCACTGATCACAGCCAATTGACCACCATGGTCAGATTCACCCTTTACCGTCATGTGACCAACCCCTTCCCTGCGCGACGCAACTGCTGTAATGAGGGCCCAAATTAATTGGCCAGCAAGACATAAGAAACCCCCCTGTCCCTGCCGCCAACCCCACAACACCATCCCAGGGTGAGGAGTAGCTGGCACAGCAGCTCGGAGCGCAATAAAGGCCCTTTCTGTTAAACTTTAAATTGGCTTGCCAGGATGTAACCAAAATGCAGAAGTGTAGTAAAAGGACATTACACTGTAATAGATTAAATGAAATAGAATTGGCATTGCTATGTCTGCAAAAGTCTGATCTATTAACCCCTTAATGCTGCATCACAGACCAGTAAATCCTGGCAGCGTTAAAGGGTGCTGCCATCATAATTGAAGCAACTGCGGAAATCCCACCAAAGTCTAATAATAGGTGCAGGTCCTCCCTTGGGACCTGCACCTTTCCAAAAATTTTTGAACCCCAAAAAGTTACGAGAAAAATTAAAGTCTCCTTTAGGCTAGTTCACACGGCTTATTGCGGGGCGCAATTACGCCGTGTGGACGGGGGTGGGGCGGGGGCGGGGGGCCGGCACCTCCCGGGCCCCATAGACTCATTACCGGGCAGAGTTACCCCGCTAGTAATTCAAATGCCCACTTTTTTTCTCCCCCCGCGGGGATTCCCATTCCCCGGCGGGGAGGAGACGTAATCCATAGTTCTCATGAGAAAATGTGGTTACGTAATGACTGGGACGGATTCCAGCTTTTAATTTGGCACTACGGCGTGTAATTGGACTGAAATACGTCCCCTTTTAAGCCTGGAACATTGCCTTCGAAAATTTTAACCCTCCCTTCTGTTCTTGGGTTCTAAAAAACAGCGGACCTCTGTTCATTGTACTTGGAAAATTTAGGAATGGAGAGTTTTTTTTTTTTGAAACGATTTACTCCTATTTGGACCTGAAAATGAACTACTTCATTTTTCCCAAAATTTGATACCGGGGGTGGCAAGTGTTAGCTTACTCGGGGAAATCCCCTAGAAAAATGGAGGTCGTGCAAAACATAACCGGTGTTTTTTCTGTCCCTAACATTTAGGTCCCCTTCCCAAAGGTGGGGGCCTGCACCCATCAGGGCTTTAATGGCTTTTCCCAAGAAAAATTTTCATCAAAAATCTATTGGGAGAGCACCCCTTTAAAGGGTTATGAAGCGGGCTCACAAAGGCTGGTCTGCTCTAAAATGGGGGTAACAGGTAGTAAAAAAGCTGACACTCATGTCTTGATTGGGGTTGGGGGAACTCTGGGCTGTGCCGTTTAACCACTTTGAAACCACAGTCATGCAACCGCAAGATCTAAGCTGTTAGGTTGTGTGGTGCCATTTCCCTCCATTAAAGTATTGCTACTGCAATAAGCAATGAGGCGAATGTATGTGCAAGAATCTCCTTGTGGGACTACAGTTAAAAAAAAAAAAAAAAAAAAAAAAAAGTAAAAAATTATTATATATATATATATATATATATAAAATATAATATTATAATATATTATATATTATATAAAATATATATTTATATATATATTTTATAAAAATTTATAATTTATGAGAAAGTATTAAATTTTTATTGTTTAAAAATATGTTTCCCATTTAAGAAAATTCCCCAAAAATGTCACCAAAAAAGCTGCATTGTAATCATAAAAGCTAAAAATGGAAAGTCACATGCCAAAGAAAAAAATAAAGATGATCAGCATTCACAGCAGTACAGACACTCACAAGTTCTGATAAGCCCAAAACGCAAAGCTTTATCCTTTGGAGATGGCGGCGTTCCTTTACATTCTAATTTTTCCCAGAAAAGGTCCCGTTCTCGGGAGTTCAGGTTTAGCCATAAAAAGCTGTAAAAAAAAATGACAAGAATTTTTTTTTTATATATTCCACTTAAAAAGCTACAATACATAAAAAGCTGCATTGCTGCAATTCATTATGCAGCGATTGATCCCATTGACTGCGACAGGCTGTTACCATTTTATCCCTCCCCCTGCAGCAAGTTTTTTTTTATGTTGTGTTCGTTTTTTCTTCCCTTCCTTCCAGAAGCAATAAACTTTTGGGATTTTTCCATCTACAAAAACTATGTGGGCTTTCTTTTTTGGTCCCCAAATACATTTTATTACCAATAAGTATGGGGAGACAAAGAAAAAAAAATTCATAGTGTGCTGGAAAAAACACGCAACTGCGTATAAATCATAGGTCATCTTTACTTGTGGATCAGGCGGATGCCCTGCAGTGCAATCTTGTTTCAGAACTAAATTTTTATTTTTCCATTTACAAACCTCAGTTAAGGGCTCACTTTTTGCAGGGGCGAATATAGATTTTAAAATCGGTTACCATCCTTTGTGAAACACATTTTTATTGAATTTTCATAAAGTTAGATTTATAAAATAAAGTTGCGATACAATAATGAGCAATTTGTCAGTCAATCTGTTCGTTGCCTCATGTGAACATTTTTTTTGCCAAGTTTACAAAAACAGGTTCTAGATACAGCTTTTAAAGAAGGATACAACATATTTTATTTAATATGGAATCAATTAATTTGATCAAATTTTAACATAAAGTAATTAATAAATGGTCACAGGAAGTGTAAAATTGGATACAGATTTGCTAAACGTATTTACAAAAGGTTAAATATTTACAACAATTCACCTGGAGCTTAAAAATAAACCCGTTCAGAAATCTTCCCAGAGAAGTTTTTAAGGGGTTTTTTTTCCTACAAAGAATAGCTTTCAAATTGTAAAGGGGAACCAAAATAAAGACATTTTCCAAATAATTGCATTGTTCCTCTTTTTCCCTAAAGAGATACAAGTGAATTTATTACCCCCATGGGTATTAAATTCCCTAGAACCGACCTGTAAAAAAATCTCCTGGGTGTTTTTTCAATGAATAACAGGAGGAGTCATCACACAGGTAGTCGTGGGCCTGTGCTGCCCGACAGTAAAAAGCTTGATTTATCTCAAGTAAACAGCTCTGAAAATTTGGGCTTTTGTTTAGGGGATCAGATAAGAAAGGTCCTGCAAGTATGTTTGAGAAGCTAATTATATTAAAATTAGCATCTGAAAGAACAAACAGAGTGTACAAGCATGGAGCTTATGCAAATTAGTCCCGAACCAGGAAGTTGACAGAGAAAATTTTTTTCCCTGATTCTTTGAAACCCGTGGGGAGACAACTTTTAATGGCGGAAAACAAGGGAACTCCAGGAACTTCAACACCAATGTGAGCGTCCTCAACACTGGATACAAGAGTTTCTGAAGTCACTACAGTTTCTCTGGTTCTTATATATCTTAAACAAAAAACTGGCAGAAACAACCTACGTATTGTGTCCACTTAGAGCACAGAGGTCTTTTGTATTACCTCATCTTGCACCATGGAGGGGCCAGCTCCCTGAATCTAAGATAAGGCAGACAAAATCACTCCGAAACCAGACGATGGGCCCCACTAGATTGTAAATTAAGCAACTGAAGTCTGCAGGCTTGAGAGATTAACAGAGGTATGCAAGGCTGTGTGATTATAGCTTGTGATACAACAATGGCAATTATAATTAGCTTTTAAAATAAAAAGAATTTGGGGATTAAGACATCAAATAGTCACAAATTTCACTAGCACTACAAACATCCATCTGTATAATAAAGAGTCCTGAAAACAGTTGCATTTGTCTATGCGTCCATGAAATTAAACTTGGCCAATAGAGTAATCATATTTTAAATCAGGTTACCTCCCCCAAGCCTCCACCCAGAACCCAGCGGCTCTGGATTGCCAGTACTGCCTCTAGGCCACTAAGTGCCAGTTCGGATCAGGGTGGTCCCAGAGGAACGCCCCCTTATATGTAGTTTCAGAGATGTCATAGGATCTACTTAGCTTTTAGCTCATATATTCATTCATAACCCCAAAAATCAAAGGATTAACATCATAATCTAAAGATAGAATAAAATATAAACTTTATAACTCCATGCGCAGGAGGGGAGAGAGACCGACCAACCAGGATGTTGGACTGTGAAAGCCTTTTTATCAATGAGAGCCAACATAAGTAAATTGTGGATGAAGGGGTGAACCCACGTGATAGTTAATATGGAGAAACCCAGAGTCGAATCTTCTAATTATATAGCCATGATTTTTCCCTGTGACCCTGGAGGCCATATTAACACACAAACGGAATCAGAGTTCGTTGAAGCTCCCACCAAGAGAGAGGACTTTAGAGCAAATCTAAGCCTTCCCAGTGTGCCCGATAGATCAGCTTTCATATACCAACTGGAAGTTATAAAAGGTTCCACTACTTGAGAAATTTCAGACTCGGACATAAACTTGGTCATAAATGGTACTGTGACTTTTTTTTTTTTGTAACTGTATTTTTATTCAGAAAATTTTTGTTTTAACATCAGTAAACCAAGTACCAAGTATACAGCAGTGGCATGTATCGCAACAAAAGGGCGTACAAAAATATCGGTGTCCACGCCAATCAACATACCCGCCAAGACCTATAATGCAAATGGCAAATAACAGGGTATTATAGAGCACAGTGCCACATAGGCAAATACCGCAGGAGAGGGCATCAACGAGTCTAGTGAAACCCATTAGAGATGCATATTTGTTTGAGCCTACTACATGGAAACACATGCCCAATCCGTGTCAACTGGGACAGGAAGGAAACGTGCACATCCATGTAGGTTTAGCGTAGATGTAAGGAGAGAACAATCTCCCACCATTACTCATTCCAAGGGTAGACACCGAGCAAGAGGCCTTCCCCAGTATGTATGCCTGGGCAATCCCCCTGGCTCCAACCGCACACCTAACGAGGATGAACAGAGGGTACTTAAGGCAATCTCTAGAACCTTGAAAGATCAAAACACAGGACAATGGGACAGACAAAGGGGTGAGGGAAGGAGGGAAGGGAGGAAAAAAGGCAAACCACTCGCTCAGATATCAACACGCATATCCCAAATAGCCCATATCCCATACTTTCTCGAACTGGTCTACCTGATTATGTAGAACAGCCGTCAGGTACTCCATACGTCGCATTTTTTTTCTTTTCTTCCAATTCTCTGACAAGATCAAAGCCATTGGTGGACCTAGTTTGGTTTCCATCTCCCCGATACAAGCACCTATCCGCTGTGAGGACATCAACATCAATCTGCCCCCCCTTTTGACCCTTGGGAGACCAACGACCGGGCCACTCAATAGGTACGTCAAGGGGTCGAAGGGATTCTCCACTTCTCGGACCCCACCCAAAAGTGCTTTCACTTCCCCCCAGAATGGGCCCCAGGACTGAGCACTCCCTGAAATATGGGGGAGGTTCCAGTGGCATTATTGCCACATCTCCAGCAGAGCCACGGGGTTTGGGGGAACCACCTGTGGAGAAGATCGGGTGTATGGTACCAATGGAGAAGGATCTTTTATAAGTCTCCTTCT
The DNA here is from genome assembly GCA_025379985.1 of Phyllomedusa bahiana. Classification (NCBI taxonomy): domain Eukaryota; kingdom Metazoa; phylum Chordata; class Amphibia; order Anura; family Hylidae; genus Phyllomedusa; species Phyllomedusa bahiana. Next base: position 9,367 of record JAODAL010072989.1, on the reverse strand, counting down.
GGCCACACAGAATCGAAGATTTGGCCAGCTTGCCCTCCATATAACCTGCCAGTAGAGTTAAGGCCTCCCATTTTGTCATATATTTGTGGATTCTGGGCTCCCCCTCCGGGGCTCTTTCAGCAGCGTGTATAAAGAGTGAGATAAACCCTTGGTGTAGAGGTCCCGCTTTTGCACAGTCGCTCAAAGGTAGTAGGGGGGAGAGAAACTGAAGTGCCATAAAGTGAGGAAAGGGAGATGATTTAATCTTGAGATAATGGAATCTAGAGGTAGCTGGGAGGTCATGCTGCCTCTTTGGAGTTACCTCAAAGGAAAAGAAGCCTCCTGTCCCGGAAACCCCAGCAATGTCCTGCCAAAGCGAAACAGATCTCCGCCCCAGCCATGTCGACGCGAAGAAACCCGAGGAACTAGGGGTAGAGGGTGTGCACTACGAATGACGTCATAGGAGAAGCCTGGTGAAAGCCATATGGAACTGGTCCACTGCATGTCTGCCAGACCCTAAGAGTGAACCTAATCGGACCCTAACAGAACATGGCTGGTCTGTAGGGAGTGGCCTAGAGGTGCCAGAGAACGAGTTAGGATGAATCGAGCTAACCAGAGCTTCTCTCTTCTCCATCCATTTAGAGTAAGAATCTCAAGCAAGACCATGCCGGGATACGGCGGAGATAGGCTGCCCAGTAATAGTGGAGGAAGTTGGGTACCGCCAAGCCCCCCCCGCTTGTACTTCGTCATTTAGACATCCTTTTCACTTCGTGACTGCCCCGAGACCAAATAAAGTGGCAGGGAGCTGCCTGAAAGACCTCAGCTCCCGTGAAGGGACCGGCAAAAACTGGAGTGCCTCAAATAAATATAGATTTCGGCAGAATTGTCATCTTAACCGCAATTAAATCCTACCAAAAAACAGATAGGCAGGACTAGCCATTTACAAAGAAGAGACCCTTCAACTCCCTAAACAGCGACGGAAATTGCCTGGATAGAGGTGTCAAATTTATATCCGTTATCAGTAACGCCTAAGTATTTAAGGGATTGGGTCTGCCATGATAGGGAAAATACGCTTGAGACTGGTCTACCTCCTCCGATGGTTAAATTAAATGGGGAGAGCATCCGTCTTTGTGGGATTAACTTTGTACCCCCTGAGAGGAGCGCTAAAGCGTTCTAAGAGAGTATGTAAGGAGGGAAGGGAGATATGTAGGGTTTTGTCAGTGTTAGGAGGATGTCAATCGGCAAAATAAGGAGAGTTTAAACTTCCTTAATCCTTCCACCCCTTACCCCCTTTATATCGCTGGGGCCCCTAATCGCTAGCCTGCTAGGGCTCTATAGCAAAGGACAAAACAGGAGGGGGACAGCGACCACTCCTTGTCTGTCCCATTTTTAATCGGAACGTGGTCAGAGGTGTGGTGGGGCAGCTTGACTGCCGCAGAGGGAGAAGTGTATAAAGGCTCCTGATCGCCGTCAGAATGGACCTTTTGAAGCCAAAATTGACAAAGTTTCAAAGAGAATGGCCACCCCAGCCGGTCAAGGCCTTTTCTTGCATCCAGGCTAAGGAGAAGAGCCTCTCCGATTGAGCGTTGAGAACCTCGATCAGTCAATAGTTTCTTCTGGTGTTGTCCCACACCCTTGACAAAGAGAGAGGGACAAATCCCACCTTGGTCCTTATTTACCAGCTGGGGCAGCCACACTCCCAATCTATTGGCCCAGCAACTTGGTTGAAAATTTTTAGGTCCGAATTCAGAGGGCTATGGGCCTATAGCTCGCACTATCACTGGTCCTTCCCACGCCTTGGTGAATGATGGAGGTGTGAGTTGACATAGAAGTGGAATAGGGGTTCCATCTAGGAAGGAATGAAGAGAGACAGCAAGACTGGGGCCAGATCTCCTTAAAGGTCTTAAAGTACTGGATATGGCGGAGGCAATCAGCCCAGGGGCCCTTGTTTGAGTGTTAGCTCCAACATCACCCCTCCAACATCTCTTCGTAGTGATATGGGCACTAATGTTAGATCCATAACTGCTTCCGCTTTGAGCCTGGGCGTGGGCTATTACTGTAAGTAAATCCCTAATAGTGTTTTGGCCACTACACCTCCTGCCCCGGGAGCTCCGATGGGAGAGAGTATAGCTTGGAGAAAAAGCTCCGAGAATATGTCCAGCAATCGATTTTGGGATCATAGAAGAGAGTGCCCTCCTATTTCGGAAGCGCCTGAGCGGCATGGAGGTCAACAGTCCTTTTCTTTTAGTTGCCTAGCCAACATTGTGTGCGCCTTGTTGCCTATTCAAAATCCCTTTTGCTTAGAGTATAATAGTAATTTTCCGTTGAAACGCAACCGCGATATCATTGAGCTCCTTTCGTAAGCAACTATATGCCTCAGGGTAGACAATGTTGGTGTCAGGTACATTCGTCTCTGTAGTGTCTGGAGACGACTCCTCAGAGAGGACTTCCTCAACTCATAATCCTCTTAACTCTGGAGCCCAGGGCATGCAACTCCACCATAAATTACAGCCTAATTAGTCCTCCACAGGATAGCCACAGAGACAACCGAGCCCACATTGGTCTCAGTAGCTGTCAGGGATTTCCCCAGCTTCTCTCCTAATAGGTCGGTTTTTGATAAGGGTATTCAATTCAGTCTCCAATTGACATGACCTTGCCGTGGGGGCCTGAAAAATCTAGTCGACCATGACTGGGGCGTGATCCGACCAGGTAATCGGCTCAATACTCGTACCCGTCACCATCCGCAAGCGGGATGTTCCCAAAGAAATAGTCCAGCCTGGTGTGCTTTTTGAGGGGAAGTGGGAGTAAAAGGTGTACTCTCTAATCCTTGGATGATTTTACGCCGCCAGAGATCAAACAGGCCCTGCCCTCTGATGAGCTTACTAAAGGCAGGCCGAGACTCTGGCCAGTGGTCAAACCCGCCGACCTCCCCCTACCGCACAGCGATCCATCACCTCCGAGAACACTAAGTTGAGATCCCCTTCCCACCAAAACTGCCGAGGATCGAAGACCAGACGTCGCGTGTCTCATATCTAAGTGTGCTATCAAAATCCTTTTAAGATGGGTAGCTGAGCAACATTAGGGGTGTAAACATTGCAATAGCAGAATAGGCCATTCTGAGTAGGGAGGCCTGAAGGATGATGAAACGACTCGCGGTCAAGATAGACCTGCTAACTGCAGAGGGCAGCAAGCTCCCACAATCTACACACACACAGTTCACACACACACCAAGAGGGGAGATAAGGGCCATGTGGGCTACGAAAATATATATACTCATCTTCAGGGGGGACCACCCAGGGCGGAGTGGAGGGACATAACAATATGCCATCATTACTATAGAGTTGAGAACACACACACACACACATGTCCATTGAAGAGTTTTCTATATGAATCACATGTTCGAGGGTCACACTATATGTACAGAGGTTGAGTTTAGATTTTTTGGAATTTCAAGTTATAAGGTGAGGATACCAAAACGAACCATGGAGAGGACCTGACCGCTGAGGGACCCCGAGCTAACTAGGCAGAGGAAGCAAGGGTATCCAAGCAAGAGGCCAATAGTGCAGACCTCCACTAGGGATGTGGAACCTTGGGAAAAGGCACACAAGGAAGGTATGACGAGACAAGACCAGACGGCTTAACAAAACCAGACAACGTAGAGATATCCCGAAGGAACCAAAGAGTGATTAGCCAACTAGAGAGAGGGGGCAAGGATACCCCTTGAATCCCCAAGTCGCTAGTACTGGGGGATAGAGTGTGTGAAGCAAAGGCTACACTAGAGGGGGCCCAAGTGAAGACCCCCAAATGGAAGTCCCCAGTCGAGTCACACCCCTCCTATATCATGGGTAACCAGAAGTCACCTATCCCCTACAGTGAAGTGGTAACAATAACGGAATGGATTCAACACAAACCCATGGAAGAGCCGATCAAAAATACTTAGAGTGAACTGTAATAACCCCTAACAATTCCTAAAGTAGAAAAAAGATAGGCTGCTGTTAACGAAAAACCTGGTGTCTGCAGGATAAAGGAGAGTCCCGATGCATCCATTAGAGTCCTTCATTCAGGAGAGCACTCCTCAGCGGATAGGAGGGCCGCGAGGCAGTGGGGGAGGTGAGGATTGTCCTGCCGCACCCCTGCGGCGAGAAGCCTTCTGCCATACTGGAGGAGGAGGGGGAGCAGGAATAAAGAGGTTCCCAATCTCAACCGTTTGGGACACGGGATCCCTGAAGGACTGCAAGTCCGGAAGGTCCTGGGAAGATCTCAACATGGCGAGATCGTCCCCTCCTGCGGCAGATAGGGCAAAGGGGAAGTTTCCATCTATACGGTATGCGGTGTTTCCTGAAGGGTCAGATGGTGGGGTTTCACGCGCCGACGCTTCTTATGGGTGACCCAAGACAGATCCTGGAAGAGCTGGACTGAAGTAGACCCTGGAATTTAGATGGGCGCGGACACACCTACCTTCTCATGACCGCCTCCTTCACTTGGTAGTCTGAAAGCAACAGATGACATCCCCGGTTGTGGAGAAGAACCCTTTGGGCGCAGATGTCTTCTGTGGCCCTGTCCAGCTTAAATGTAGGGGGGGGAAGAGAGTCCCCCTAACACTTGGGAAAACAAAGAGTCCAAACCGTAGCTTGAATAGTATCGTCCCCCTGGGGCTCCGGCAGGCCCCTAATACGCACATTGCTGCGGCGACCCCGCCGTTGTCCAGGTCATCTAGATGCGCGCCATTTCTTGCATAGTGGATAATTCGTGGCGAAAGGGCAGGTGGACTTTGGGTCAGATTATTTGCGCGTATCGTCGTGGTCATCCTCCAGCTGTTCTACCTAAACCGGAGACGCTATCGCCCAGAAATTCTTGTCTAAGGGCTTGAAACTTCCTCTTTAAAGGCGCCGTAACATCATATAATAGATCCCTCAGTTCATCCCCTATCCGGAGCTGCATCATCCTCTCGGCTCACGTGAGTACGGGTGAGATCAGGGCGATGCGAGTCCAGCAAGGGAGCCTGAGAGCCCAGACAACACGATTGAAGCTAACTGTGAGAGTCCCAGCTGCAGATGGGAGGGGGTGAGCCTGAGTTTCACAGAGCCCTTGCCCCCAATGAGTGCTCCATCTGGGGACCCCTGATCAAGGCAATTGTTAGGGCGCCCTTTTAGCCTGTTGGTGAGCGAGTTATGTGCCTGTGGCAGCCATGGCTGCAGTACGTGCCGCTGCCCAGATGCGAGGAAGTAGAGCTGGCAGGGGCTGCGCGTCCTCTCCCAAAATGGAGCCGGGTGGGAGATGCGGCAGGTACATGATAGCTGTGGGTAACCCCCTCTTGTTCCGTCCAGTTCTCGGCAGGTGATCCCCAGGCTGCTGCAAAATGCCCTAGTGCCGAGCGGCGTGTAGTGAGAGCCGCTGCAGAGGCATGTCTTCGCGGCGGCGCCGGTGACGTCAGGGCCCCTTCTCTCTGCTGCGGACCCACAGGTAATGGCGCCGAGGCCTGAGCTTGCGCGGGAGCATGCTGCTGGCTGTGCCCTGTGAAGGAAGGCGTCCAGGCTGTCCGGGTCCGCGAACGAAGCATGCCGGGGTTATTCTTCTGCAGGTGCATTGCCCTGTTTACCCATGGATGGGCGCAAATACAGGGGTTTATTTCTTATTTCCGGCCTCTTCATGCGGGAGCTCCAAGATCACACGACCATCCCGCTCGACTTCTGGCCACGCCCCCACATGTGACTTTTGGATCAATTTTTATTCTAATCTTTTTAAAAAGCAAAGTGACCCCCCTGTCCCTCCACCCCTAAAAAAATTATTGAGCAATGGGTATTTTTTTTTTCTATTGTGTTTGCTTTGCGGAATAAATAACATACTACTTTAGGGCTTGTTCACACAACGTTTTTGTGATCCGTTTTACAGATCCGCAAAACGGATCTAACAATTGTCAGTGTGATTAACATTGTCGTATCAATAGAAACAATCGCGATCCTGTTTCTCACGGGATATCGCGATGCGCTTTTGAGGGCTCTCCTATCTCCCTGCTCTGCGCCTTTTCGCACCAACCGCTTTAAGAATTGACCATGTCAAATTTTCTTGCCTTCTACGCAAGTGAAAGCCCATAGGAGATAATGGAGTCCGCTTATGGTACCTGTCCAAAAGCGCTCCACACTCCGGGTACGTATTGGTGGCGCTTTGCATCCTGAAAGCGGATGCGAAAAGCGCAGTTGGCGGCCGGACGGGGCATCGGCGGCAGGATGGATGAATGGCTGGACGGGAGAGGTGCGGCTGGGGAAAGGATGGATGAATGGCTGGCTGGGGAAAGAAAGAGAGAGAGAGAGAGCGCGAGAGAGACACAGAGAGAGAGAGCGCGAGAGACACACAGAGAGAGAGAGCGCGAGAGAGACACAGAGAGAGAGAGCGCGAGAGACACACAGAGAGAGAGAGCGAGAGAGACACAGAGAGAGAGCGCGAGAGAGACACAGAGAGAGAGCGCGAGAGAGACACAGAGAGAGCGCGAGAGAGACACACAGAGAGAGAGCGCGAGAGAGACACACAGAGAGAGAGCGCGAGAGAGACACACAGAGAGAGAGCGCGAGAGAGACACACAGAGAGAGAGCGCGAGAGAGACACACAGAGAGAGAGCGCGAGAGAGACACACAGAGAGAGAGCGCGAGAGAGACACAGAGAGAGAGCGCGAGAGACACACAGAGAGAGAGCGCGAGAGAGACTCACAGAGAGAAGAGCGCGAGAGAGTGAACACACAGAGAGATGAGCGCCGAGAGAGGACACACGCAGAGAGAGAGCGCGAGAGATACACACAGAGAGAAAGCGCGAGAGAGACACACAGAGAGAGAGCGCGAGAGAGACACACAGAGAGAGAGCGCGAGAGAGACACACAGAGAGAGAGCGCGAGAGAGACACACAGAGAGAGAGCGCGAGAGAGACACACAGAGAGAGAGCGCGAGAGAGACACACAGAGAGAGAGCGAGAGAGAGACACACAGAGAGAGAGCGCGAGAGAGACACAAAGAGAGAGAGCGCGAGAGAGACACACATATAGAGAAAGGCGCGAGAGAGACACACATAGAGAGAAGCGCTGAGAGAGACACACAGAGAAGAGCGCGAGAGAGACCACAGAGAGAAGGCCGAGAAGACAACACAGAGAGAGAGCGCGAGAGAGACACACAGAGAGAGATAGCGAGAGAGACACACAGAGAGAGAGCGCGAGAGAGACACACAGAGAGAGAGCGCGAGAGAGACACACAGAGAGAGAGCGCGAGAGAGACACACAGAGAGAGAGCGCGAGAGAGACACACAGAGAGAGAGCGCGAGAGAGACACACAGAGAGAGAGCGCGAGAGAGACACACACAGAGAGAGAGAGCGCGAGAGAGACCACACACAGAGAGAGAGCGGGCGAGAGAGACACACACAGAGAGAGAGAGCGCGAGAGAGACACACGAGAGAGAGAGCGCGAGAGAGACACACGAGAGAGAGCGCGATAGAGACACACAGAGAGAGAGCTCGAGAGAGACACCACAGAGAAGAGAGACCTGCGAGAGAGACACACAGAGTGAGAGCGCGAGAGAGACACACATAGAAGAGCGCGAAGAGAAACACAGAGAGAGAGCTCGATAGATACACAGAGAGAGAGCGCGAGAGACACACAGAGAGAGCGCGAGAGACACACAGAGAGAGAGAGCGCGAGAGACACACAGAGAGAGAGAGCGCGAGAGACACACAGAGAGAGAGAGAGCGAGAGACACACAGAGAGAGAGAGAGAGAGAGAGCGCGAGAGAGACACAGAGAGAGAGCGCGAGAGACACAGAGAGAGAGCGCGAGAGAGACACAGAGAGAGAGCGCGAGAGAGACACAGAGAGAGAGCGCGAGAGAGACACAGAGAGAGCGCGAGAGAGACACAGAGAGAGAGCGCGAGAGACACAGAGAGAGAGAAGCGAGAGAGACACAGAGAGAGAGAGCGCGAGAGACACACAGAGAGAGAGAGGCGCGAGAGACACACAGAGAAGAGAGCGCGAGAGGACATCACAGATAGAGAGCGCGAGAGACAGGCACACAGAGAGAGCGCGAGAGACACACAGAGAGAGAGCGCGAGAGACACACAGAGAGAGAGCGCGAGAGACACACAGAGAGAGAGCGCGAGAGACACACAGAGAGAGAGAGCGCGAGAGACACACAGAGAGAGAGAGCGCGAGAGACACACAGAGAGAGAGAGAGCGCGAGAGACACACAGAGAGAGAGAGAGAGCGAGAGACACACAGAGAGAGAGAGAGCGCGAGAGACACACAGAGAGAGAGAGAGCGCGAGAGACACACAGAGAGAGAGAGAGCGCGAGAGACACACAGAGAGAGAGAGTCCGAGAGACAGAGAGAGAGAGAGAGTCAGAGAGAGAGAGAGAGAGAGAGAGAGAGGCCACACACAGCAGAGAGAGAGAGAGAGAGAGGCCACACACAGCAGAGAGAGAGAGAGAGGCCACACACAGCAGAGAGAGAGAGAGAGGCCACACACAGCAGAGAGAGAGAGAGAGGCCACACACAGCAGAGAGAGAGAGGCCACACACAGAGAGAGCGCGAGAGACACACAGAGAGAGCGCGAGAGACACACAGAGAGAGAGGAGAGACACACAGAGAGAGAGAGCGCGAGAGACACACAGAGAGAGAGAGCGCGAGAGACACACAGAGAGAGAGAGAGAGAGACACACAGAGAGAGAGAGCGCGAGAGACACACAGAGAGAGAGAGCGCGAGAGACACACAGAGAGAGAGAGCGAGAGACACACAGAGAGATAACGCGAGAGGAGACACAGCGAGAGAGCAGCGCGAGAGAGACAGAGAGAGAGAGCGCGAGAGACAGACAGAGAGAGAGCGCGAGAGACAGACAGAGCGAGAGCGCGGAGACACACAGAGGAGGCGCGGAGACACACAGAGAGAGAGCGCGAGAGACACACAGAGAGAGAGCGCGAGAGACACACAGAGAGAGAGCGCGAGAGACACACAGAGAGAGAGACACACAGAGAGAGCGCGAGAGACACACAGAGAGAGAGCGAGAGAGACACACAGAGAGAGAGAGCGAGAGACACAGAGAGAGAGAGCCAGAGAGACACAGAGAGAGCGCGAGAGAGACACAGAGAGAGAGCGCGAGAGAGACACAGAGAGAGAGCGCGAGAGAGACACAGAGAGAGCGCGCGAGAGACACAGAGAGAGAGCGCGAGAGAGACACAGAGAGAGAGCGCGAGAGAGACACAGAGAGAGAGCGCGAGAGAGACACAGAGAGAGAGCGCGAGAGAGACACAGAGAGAGAGCGCGAGAGAGACACAGAGAGAGAGCGCGAGAGAGACACAGAGAGAGAGCGCGAGAGAGACACAGAGAGAGAGCGCGAGAGACACACAGAGAGAGAGCGCGA
>JAODAL010072988.1:0-14896 GCA_025379985.1 Phyllomedusa bahiana | reverse complement strand
TTGTATCCAAGGATCAATTGACCGGCTAACTGCTTTATATACTGTAAGTAGACTATCTAGCACCTAATCCCACTTAGACTGCCATTATCTACAGCCCACTATTTCAAGTGAGAGTGTAAAGAATATATCTGAGTAATCGAGATAGACATTATAGGGCCACATATATGAAAACTGTCTAGGTCTAAAACTTATTTTTTTGCCCATAGCAACCAATCAGAGCTCCCCTTTCATTTTGTCAGAGCACTATATGAAATGAAAGGGGAGCTCTGATTGGTTGCTATGGGCAACAAAGAAAGTCTTAGACCAAGACAGTTTTCATACATGCTGCCCTACAGTATTCAGATGGTAAAATAACCCAGTGTAAAACAACTAATACAGTGCACACTGAGGGCCACAGTCTAGGCCTAACACTTTCTTTGTTGCCCACAGCAACCAATCAGAGCTCCCTTTTAATTTCATATATGGCTCTGAAAGGGGAACTTTAATTGGTTGCTATGGGCAACAAAGAAAGTCTTAGACCTGGGCAGTTTTTATACACGTGGCCCTTTTATTTTACTTTGTTTTTGTCCTATTGATTGTCTATACTAGTGCTCATTGTGATACACTGTGCCAGTGAAATGGAGACACCAAGGGCCACATGTGTGAAAACTGTCTAGGCCTAAAATTTTGTTGTCGATAGCAACCAATCAGAGCGCCCCTCTCATTTTTCTAGAGCACTTTATGAAATGAAAGGGGCTCTCTGATTGATAGCCATAGGAAACAAAGTGAGTTTTACACATAGATAGTTTTCATACATGTGACCTCAAGTGCTTTTTTCTTCCATTTATTCACAACTCCACAAGTTGGTAGATTTTGCTGCTAATAACAATGGCTTTCGCTATTCCAAACACAGATTACACTGGGGAACTAGAAATTTTGACCTTATTATGGGTATCTGGATGCTACTGAGTATGAAGATACAATCTGAGATGCTGACATAATTCTTGTTACGGATCGCGCCGCAGCCCTTGTCTTGGACCGCGGTCGTGTCCGTGCCCCTGTGTCTGGGTCCGCTGTGGCTCCCTGTGCGGGGCTTACAGCGGCAGTCTCTGTATGCTCTGTACCTGCTCCTGCTGCTCAGCGCTACTCACCTGGTCCTGCTTCCACACGTGTCCGTCCTCTATGGCTTCCCCAGCGTGTGTGCACACACCATGGGGCGCGCGCGTGCCAGCCTGCGGACATTTATAGACACAGTGCTCTTGCATCCTGCCTGTGACCTCTGACCCTTTCTTTTATAATGAACTCCCTCCCTGCACTCAGCATCAGTTCGTCATTTCGTTGGTGTTCATCATTAGAGCTAGACCTCTGCTGCTGAGAGCCTGCTGTGTTAACCCCTTGGTTTCCACTGTGTCTGCTGAAGCTCTGCATTAACTCTGCGCTGTCCAGTGCACCTGTTTATCTGCTGGTTCCTGACGTACTGTCCTCCAGTTTCTCACTGCTGATTCCTGCTGCTGTATAACTCTGTTATCACCCTGGGACTGTGCATCCGTTCTACAGCTACATCATCCGTTTATCTACCACCTGTCCTGCACTTCGGCTACCCACTGCAGGTATTACCATTTCTGCCCGCGGTGGGCCCTGTGGATCCCCTGTACCAGGACGTTTCTGGCTTTGCGGCCAGAAAACGTTACAATTCTACATTGTTCATGTGATTCATTTTTGTATAGATATGTTGTGCAGATGAATATTATTGACATTTTCCATGCACATTCATGTTTTTGTTTGCATGTGTTCTTTAAATGTTTTAAAATGTATTTGTTGTCTATTTCACATGAATTTCTAAAGGTATGTTCACATGGGGTAATTTCAGCGTGCATTTCGCCGCGTATTTGCGCTCTAATATGGGCGAGATATGCGCCGAAATTACAGTAATCCATAGTTCTCAGAGAACTCTGGATTACGCCTGCTCTACCCGCTCGAAAATACGATCGTATTGTACTCACGGGGAGATAAGTGACATGTCAATTACTTGCAACGAATACGAGGCGCGAGTAATGCATGTCAATGGGGATAGCGAGCTTCCGGCCCCCCCGTGCCGCGGAAATACGCGCGTATAAGTGCGAGCTCCAGAAAGACACAATGTTCTGCGACGTGTAATGTATGCGCCGCAGTACATCATGTGAACATATACTGACATTTCCTTAGTATAATACTGAGTGACCACTACTTTCAGCAGCAGATACCTGGTAAGGTGGCAATGCCGGATCTCCAAAACTAGAGCTGATAGGGGAAAACAGGTGTCATTTTCAGAATCAGCGTCTCAAACATACTCATAAACGGTTCCAACTTTTAAGACACCAAAATGATGTATAGTGTAGAAACATGGTCAGTCTATAGAATGCCTGTTTAACTTAGAACAGAAGATAAGGTCAACTAAGGATAAACTCAATAGCCGACTTGTGGTCTGGTTCCAGGATGAAAATATTTGAATGGTGAAGTCCAACTCAGTGTGATACGTATTGAAGCACATCAGCTAGTACAGATACTTCTTGTCTTTTCCTTTTATTTAGCACTTTCTCTGATTTGAACAGAGAACATTTTCCCCCTCGGGGAGATGCTTTTAAAGGTGTTGTGCAGAGATTTTGGAGTCCGAACAGATGCCTGTTACTCTTTGTTAGTTAACAGAAAATAGTACTGTTCTGTTATCAATGCCTTTCTAGTGAAGTCAAACAAATAAAACATATATGTAACAAATGCCGGTACCTCCAGCAGCACAAGGGTGGAAGGTCACGATGAGAATACATATTGCTCACTGTTTCATAACCCAAATTTACAGTCTCCAGCAATTCTTAGTGAATAAAGTGAGAGGAGTTTTCATTATTTACACTCTGCTAAACAAGGTTATTGTCTTTCTCCTTTGGACTTGCTCATTGGTGCCATTTCTTTTAGCTGGAACACTAAACCATATTAAAGCCCCCTCATAAATCATCCTCATAAAATTGCTGCGTTTTTCACCCACATAACTCGGCTGTGGAGTTTTAAATTGAGTTTTTATTTAGGCCAACCTGGGGATTATACATTTGATTTTAGAAGAATAATTTGTATATATCAGTTTTCAATTGTATCATCACAATTACATTATAAGGTATCATTCTAATTATTCTTGGCAACATTCTGGCATCAGGGAAAAGCTTTATATTCATGAGTGACTATTCTGGATTTAGTGAAATTGTTAGAGGAAAATATTTTTAGAATATTAAAGCATCAATACCAGGTGATTCAATCAATGTACAAGCACATGTGGAAAAAATCAAGCAGGTCTGTAAGTAGCATATTCAGCTCACTGTAACCATTGTATTGCAGTGCTTTGTCCCTTGACGTATGTCACAGTACCAATTTATTACAAGGTAGAGCTACCTGATAAGGTATGGCTGGCATATTGTTGGCATGTATAGTTCCTGCTATAATTGTAAGCGAAATCCATCTGGTACTTCTCTTCTCCCTAAGTCATTTTTACAATTGTATTCAGTTTTAATGAGTTGGTCATGTCCTGTCTTGCTAACACAAGTTACAAAGTTATATATTTCCAGTATTAATGTTAACAACTATGCTATGAAATTATAATGGATAGGACCCTGAAGTAGACAACCATGCAGAGACAGAACTTCAAAAGGCAGCTATCTTGGCAATCTGCACCCCAAACTAACAGTTTACAGTCATGGCCAAAGTTTTGAGAATGATACAAATGTTAATTTTTACAAAGTCTACAGCATCAGGTTTTATAATGGCAATTTGCACATACTCCAGAATGTTATAAAGAGTGATCAGCTTAACAGCAATTAATTGCAAAGTCAATAGTTGCCTAGAAAATGAACTTTTCCCCCCAAAATACATTTCAACTTCATTGCAGGCCTGCCTTAAAAGGACCAGCTAACATCGTTTCAGTGATTGCTCCATTAACACAGGTGTGGGTGTTGATGAGGACAGGGCTGGAGATCAAGCTGTCATGATTAAGTAAGAATCACACCACTGGAAACTTTAAAAGGAGGCTGGTGCTTGGCATCATTGTTTCTATTCTGTTAACCATGGTTATCTCTAAAGAAACACGTGCAGTCATCATTGCACTGCACAAACTGGCCTAACAGGGAAGAGTATCGCAGCTAGAAAGATTGCACCACAGTCAACAATCTATCGCATCATCAAGGAATTCAAGGAGAGAGGTTCCATTGTTGCCAAAAAGGCTCCAGGGCGCCCAAGAAAGACCAGCAGGCTCCAGGACCGTCTCTTAAAAGTGTTTCAGCTTCGGAATCGGGCTACCAGCAGTGCAGAGCTTGCTCAAGAATGGCAGCAGGCAGGTGTGAGTGCATCTGCATGCACTGTGAGGCGGAGACTCATGGAGCAAGGCCTGGTGTCAAGGAGAGCAGCAAAGAAGCCACTTCTCTCCAGAAAAAACATCAGAGACAGACTGATATTCTGCCAAAGGTACAGGGAGTGGACTGCTGAGGACTGGGGTAAAGTCATTTTCTCTGATGAATCCCCTTTCCGATGTTTGGAACATCTGGAAAACAGCTTGTTCGGAGAAGACAAGGTGAACAATACCACCAGTCTTGTCTCATGCCAACTGTAAAGCATCCAGACACCATTCATGGGTGGGGTTGCTTCCCAGCCAGGGGAATCGGCTCTCTAGCAGTCTTGCCTAAAAACACATCCATGAATAAAGAATGGTACCAGAATGTCCTCCAAGAGCAACTTCTCCCAACCGTCCAAGAGCAGTTTGGTGATCAACAATGCCTTTTCCAGCATGATGTAGCACCTTGCCATAAAGCAAAGGTGAAACTAATATGGCTCAGGGAACAAAACATAGAGATTTTGGGTCCATGGCCTGGAAACTCCCAGATCTTAATCCCATTGAGAACTTGTGGTCAATCATCAAGAGACGGGTGGACAAACAAACACCAACAAATTGTGACAAAATGCAAGCATTGATTGTGCAAGAATGGACTGCTATCAGTCAGGATTTGGTCCAGAAGTTGATTGAGAGCATGCCAGGGAGAATTGCAGAGGTCCTGAAGAAGAGGGTCAACACTGCAAATATTGACTTGCTGCATTAACTCATTCTAACTGTCAATAAAAGCTTTTGTTAATCATAATATGATTGCACTTGTATTTCTGTATGTGATAAAAAACATCTGACAAACACACATAAAAACCAGAGGGCAACAGATCATGTGAAAAAATAATATTTGTGTCATTCTCAAAACTTTTGGCCATGACTGTATTTTGCTGAATAAATCTTTTTGTAGGCAGTGGTACTACAGGGACAATGTAATATCACATGCTGGCCATTAAAATGAATGGGTTCCCATGTAATACATGATTGGCTCAGATCCACTAAGAAAGCAGTTTATCTTACAGATTAACTTTCTGTTCTGGTTTTTAGTGGGGAGTCCTACTACCGCATCAAAAGGGGATGCTCTGCTATGAATAGGGCATATAAACATGGATTTATGACCTTACCCTTCAAAGACGTCCACCAACGATGTCACTTTTGGCAGTCTGCTAAAGAACTAAAATTAAAAAGAAGAAAACATTTAAAAAAACTTTTTATTTTTCTTGGTCACTTTGTAATGAAAGTTTACTGAAATATTTTAAGAATTGTAGCTCTATATTCACTTGAAATCATATGTATTGCTCCTGATATAACTTCATAATTAAGGCAGTATACTGATTATTGTTATACTGCTGACTCTTACTTGTATTACAGTGCTAAAATGCTCAGCTTGACACTGCAGTAATGAAAAGAACAGTTCATATAAGGCTTCTTGTTCGCCTCTATAGCTATAAATTACATTGATATACAGTGCCTTGTGAAAGTATTCGGCCCCCTTGAACTTTTCATCCTTTTGCCACAGTTCAGGCCTCAAACTAAAACATATAAATTTTTTTTTTTTTTTTTTGTGAAGAATCAACAACAAGTGGGACACAATTGTGAAGTGGAACAAAATTCATGGGAAATTTTAAACTTTGGTAAAAAAATAAATAAAATTAAAAGTGGGGCATGCAATATTATTCGGCCCTTTTACTTCCAGTGCAGCAAACTCACTCCAGGAGTTCAGTGAGGATCTCTGAATGATCCAATGTTGTCCTAAATGACTGATGATGATAAATATAATCCACCTGTGTGTAATCAAGTCTCCGTATAAATGCACTTGCTCTGTAATAGTCTCAGGGTTCAGCTTAAAGCGCAGATAGCAACATGAAGACCAAGGAACACACAGGCAGGTCCGTGATACTGTTGTGGAGAAGTTTAAAGCTGGATTTGGATACAAAAATATTTCCCAAAATTTAAACATCCCATGGAGCACTGTGCAAGTGATCATATTGAAATGAAAGGAGTATCAGACCACTGCAAATCTACCAAGACCAGGCCATCCCTCTAAACTTTCATCTGAAATAAAGAGAAGACTGATCAGAGATGCAGCCAGGAGGCCAATGATCACTCTGGATGAACTACAGAGATCTACAGCTGAGGTGGGAGAGTCTGTCCATAGGACAACAATCAGTCGTACACTGCACAGATCTGGCCTTTATGGAAGAGTGGCAAGAAGAAAGCCATATCTCAAAGATATCCATAAAAAGTCTTGTTTAAAGTTTGCCACAAGCCACCTGGGAGACACCAAACATGTGGAAGAAGGTGCTCTGCTCAGATGAAACCAAAATCGAACTTTTTGGCCACAACGCAAAAGGATATGTTTGGTGTAAAAGCAACACAGCTCATCCCCCTGAACACACCATCCCCACTGTCAAACATGGTGCTGGCAGCATCATGGTTTGGGCTTTTCTTCAGCAGGGACAGGGAAGATGGTTAAAATTGATGGGAAGATAGATGGAGTCAAATACTGGAAAACTTGTTGGAGTCTACAAAAGACCTGAGACTGGAACGGAGATATATCTTCCAACAAGGCAAAGATTCCAAACATAAAGCAAAATCTACAATGGAATGGTTCACAAATAAACGTATCCAGGTGTTAGAATGACCAAGTCAAAGTCCAGACCTGAATCCAATCGAAAATCTGTGAAAAGAGCTGAAAACTGTTGTTCACAAACGCTCTCCATCCAAGCTCACTGAGCTCCAGCTGTTTTCCAAGGAAGGATGGGCAAGAATTTCAGTCTCTCGATGTGCAAAACTGATAGAGACCTACCCCAAGCGACTTGCAGCTTTAATCGCAGCAAAAGGTGGTGCTACAAGGTATTAATTTTGCACACCCCACTTTTCAATTTTTAATTTTTTACAAAAGTTTAAAATAGCCAATAAATTTCATTCCACTTCACAATTGTGTCCCACATGTTGTTGATTCTTCACCAAAAATTAAAATTTTATATCTTTATGTTTGAAGCCTGAAATGTCGCAAAAGGTTGAAAAGCTCAAGGGGGCTGAATACTTTCGCAAGGCACTGTAGTTTATCTCTCAAATCCTGTCACAAGTATTACATGACTTACTTATACTTCTCATATTGATAATATGGACCTTCCGTCCTTCCTTCCTTTCTCCTTCTCTTTCGTTTTTTCTTTCTTTCTCACTTCTGCACCATGTCTGGGTAAAGGGGCATGAATTAATATGCAGCGACATGTGACTAAATTTTACTCCTATTGTTTGCAAAAACTTAGTCAATTATTACATGGTGTAAAGGTAGATGGATGTATTATACATAAATAAATTGGAACATTTTAGACTATCTAGTCTAAATTCACACTGAGTATTAAACAGTATTAATAAATCTTCCTCAATGCTTATAAAGCAATTAAAATAAGACGCACACTTGTAATATATGGAAAATGACAGTGTGACAGTGTAAAGCAGTGTTAATCAGGAAGCCCCATACCTCTATCAAATACCCTAATGTCTCCCACTAATAAACTCATTCTATATCCCTCTTTATTCATATTTCTATCATTTGTTCACCCGTATTGCTGAATTGCATAGCTATTTTTGTATTCCTAATTACTTTTCTCATGTTCCATTGAGCAAACCTGCCAGGTTTCACAGCCATAAGAACATTTATTGCAAGAGAAAAGGAAGCATATAAAGAAAAAGCTTACTAAGCATTTCCTCTTGTAATCAATAATGAGGAAAAATCCATGACCAATGTGAGAAATACAGGGTCATTTTTAAAATTCACTTAAATTATTTCTACATAAAAGAAATTTTATTTAATTTATTCCAAATAATGGAATTATACTTTAACATATTCCATATAATAGATCCACATAGCGCAAAAGTCATATTCAGCTACCAGTAGAAAGAAGCTGTAATTAGAGTTTAGTAATATTTATTGTGTTAAGTTTTACTTGTCACTGAGCTGGAAGGTGAAAACAGATCTACGCCGAAGTTGTTACACTGTTGGAGCTCAAATAATTGTGCTATATATACTTTCTATTTTCACCTTAGTGTAATTGGTTTGTTCAGTTTCTCTATGCTTTGTTTTACATTGTTCTGTTCATTTTGTGATGGATGTGCTAAGATAAAGATACTATTTTGGCCTGTTAAGAAGCATAGGGATGTTTATACTTAGCTGGGTTAGCTTCCAGCAGATGTCATTAATGCCTGTGGATGATAACTGTCACCGTGTGAATTTTATAAGCCTGAAATAACACCTTCTAGAGGAGGAGAGGTTATTGACATTTGGCAGAAGGATACACCCAGCAGCCAGATCCTCAGAAAATAACTGTCCCTGTTTGATGCTTACAAGTTCTCTTTCATCATGTGAACCATTTCCAGGTAAACAGAGCAGATTAAGAGAGGTTTGGAAGAAAACATCTAGAGCTAAATACCAGTTAGGGAAAACTGAGTGTGAATTTCTCCAAATAGAGATGTCTTCATTATCTATTGGAGGCTGTTGGTTAAGTTACATATAGATGCCAACCTGCTAATGTGTAGGGCTAACAATATAGCTGGAAAAATTTGAATTAGTAATTTTAATGACACACACAGCCAGAAGAATCTCAGTACTTAGCATAAAGCACAGGATCTTCATGAATACTTCCTGTTAAATAGAAATGAAAAAAGAACACTGATCTGATTGATCCCCTTCATATGCTCTCCATGTACATATATTACTGCATTTCTAAACTCTCTCTCAAATCCAATTTTCAAGAACTAGATTCAAATGTTAACCAGAATTTTTGTTTCTATTTCTGCAAACGCAATGCTTGTCTCCAGCCTTGGGGTGACATAAACCTCCACTGGCTGATATCAAGCCTGAGCGAAAGTAATGGAGTAATGCCAGGCGCCTCCATTACTTACACTGAAAAAAATGTGGAAAAATATGACACTTAACACAAAAGTTTCTTATATTTAAATAAACACTCCCTGACACAAACCTTCTTTAACCATTTTATTAAAAGAATAGATCCAGGGCTGTTCTGTCGTAGTCCACTGAATCCAAGGTAGCCCAAAAGGGAATCCTGCAAATAGACAAAAACATTACACACATACATAGGCCAAATAGTCTATCCAGCATCCAGGAAAGCTGAATTATGCCCCATTCACCAAAAGTTGCACCCAGTTATTTTTTATCATAGAAGATCTGGGTGCCATTTGTGGAGGTGGGGCATCACACAGTTTTTCTGAAAAATGGACAAGTCTATCCAGTGTCCAGGTTTGGTGGTGTTCTATCTTCCACATGTCACATAGTTTTCCTATATTAGAAAAGCTGTGTCTCCTGTTGTGTTTAGGAAAGTGACACCCCACCCCCTCAAGTGGCACACAACTTTTGTTAGACAAGAAAACTGTACCCAGCCCTCCCCTGACCTCTAACCTCATTTGCCTCCACTCACCTAGACCCCCACTCAACTCCTCTCCCTCACTCCATCAAGCAGCCACTACTCTTAACCCCTTATCCCCACTCAAACCCCTCTCCCACAGTCCATCTTCTCACCCAATATAAACCCCCCTCCACATCCCCACTCTACACCCATACACCCCGTTACCCCCTTCTACACCCCTCACCCTTACCCCCCGCCCGCTCACTCACCCCATCCCACCCACCTAAACCAATTTTTACATGTCCTTTGAAGGTTTGTTAGAAAACAACCCCTGGTCCAGCAGGGCCAAAGCCGGAGTGAACAGTAAGTTTGGAATTTTTCTACATTGCGGTGGGGAGGGGGGTGGCATGAAATTTCCTTTAGAGATTAAGAATATTGAGTACATTTTAAACCAGAAGTTTAAAACACAATAAAAGAAACCCTATGCAGTTTACCACTATCAAAAATGAATCAGAAAAACTTACCCATTTAGGTCAAATAGGAAATCAAAATTATGTATATTTGTCAAAAGCCAGAAATAATGAGAGAGATATTTTTTAAGGGTTTTGTATTACTTTCTGAAAGTCAAAAAGTTTATGTACACTAGATTATCTATGACTTTTTAATCAAATTGGGGACGAAGCCCATATCATGATGTCATGTCTCTGGAAGCTTCTGGTTTTTTGGCAACATCTGAGTTATTTAGAGACACACTAGTGGATGTATTTTTTTATACACAAAAGAAACAATGGTTCTGTGGTACAACATGGGAAGTCTAAAGAAAAATCAGTCCAAGATATCAGGAAGAGAATTGTGGAATTCACAAGTCCAACCCCCCCCCCTCCCCCTGGCTCATCCTTGGGTGCAATTCCGATCCTGGAAGGTTGCCTTAATATCTGTACAAACTGGTTTAAAACGCAAGTCAAAAAAAAGATGGGAATGTCCAGCCTTTCTACCGTCAGGTAGGAGCCGGGTTCTGTTGTACTCAGAGATGAAACGGGTTCGTTCCGCCTGTGTGCATATCAACAAGAACAAAGCAAAACAAATCTTGTGAAGATGCTGGCATAATTGGTAAGATTGGTCATTTTTGACAGTGACTGAAACGAGTTAGGAGTACATGTATTAACATAGGCTGAAAGGCAACTCTGCCAGCAAGAAGCCACTACTCCAAAAGAAACATATTGTATAAAAAACAGATTATTTTTTGCAAATGCACACAGGAACAAAGACCTACATTTTTGGAGACATGTGCTGTTATCTGATGAAACTAAAATTGTACTGTTTGGCCATAATGACCTTCGCTACATTTGGAGGAAAAAGGGAGAAGCTTGGAAGCCTAAGAACATCATAAGGAGTGCTTTTAGGATATACTCTGTTTTTTACTAGTAATCCTGCTTCAAATCCTATGAACCTATATATCATGGAGCTCGCTTTATCTATTAGATTCATATTCTAATCCAGATAGGGCAGCTAATAGCACTACCGCGTTCACTTTAAGTTTGCTACATCTGTATATGAAGTAAAGATAATCAGTTATGTACGGGCTTCTCATCACATAATGTATTCTATACACTGATTTTTTAGAGTTGCATGGTGTAGATTCCCTGGGATTTCATCTACCATTATATTAGTCTTAAACTTTATACAGAAATAATAATTTATATGTAAGAAATTTGTCTTTTCTTGGTTTCTTTTTTTTCTTTTGACTCTTTGTTCATCTATCATAAGATCTACTTTTTTGCAGTGAAACTTCCTGCTTGTGGGAGTGTCAGTAATTCTCCGACATCTCTTTCTACAAAACTCCCAGATGCTTTGCAATATAGGAACTTCCCATACAGTCCATCTATTGCTAGGGTCTATGTGCTGACATTAGTGTGTAATCCTCTCAACTCTGTACTTATTGTCATGATAATGATGATAGTTAGGACTCATGAGTGACTATATAAACTGTACAGAGCTAAAGTTAACATTTTTATAACCACATTACCAGCGCCAGCTTCTGATCTGCTGTTTTCTGCTCTTATTACTGTTAGTAAGTGCTGACAGCAGGACTCAAAGATAAACAAACAGTTCTCCCTCTCCTGTAATTACTAAATTACTAAATTACTTAAAAACTACTTATACTTCAACCACAGGCTGGCAAGAGTGATTGCAGCCAGATCGTTCTCTGCTCAGGTCACGTGCACTACATGGGAGTGTTCCTGAGCAGAGCCTGGCTTCAAAGCACAACCACTGAAAGTGATGTAAATTTCAGTGGGACCATGTTAACAGTTTAATTTAATACAGTTGTCAGCCTTCTAACAAATAAAAAGACAATTCATATTGATGTTTAAATGAACAGTAGTAACAAAATGAAACTTTCCCTTTCCAAATTATTTGACCATTCAACCTTTTAAAATTGCCAAAAAAAAAAAGAGATGGAAACAAGTTCAGCCAAAATCCCTAGTAATTAAGAGCTTGTAAAATAACGTGATCAAACATTTTGCTAAAAGGGATTGTATGCTTTAAACTTTCATGCCAGAAAATATTACTCCTTAAAGCTCTGATAACTCCCTTCCACAAATAATTTATGCTTTCCTCTTCAAAGACGCAATCTGTAAACTAAAATTTGTTCCAGCGACTCTCCCTAATAAAATCAGATTAACGGCGACGGCTAAGGCAACTACCCATAAAGTATTTTCACTGGAAAAGCATTTGCTCAGCCTATGTGCCTGTCATCTCAAGTGAAATTAATGGATCACCCCCATCTACACGCCTTTTGAAGTACGATTTAATCAATGTGTGCATTAACGGATTAATTAATTTTTTGCAATAATTGTCAGACCTTGATTTAGCTGTCATTACAGCTTTCACTTCTACAGTATGACACAGACATGTTCATTAAAGGCATAAAGTAGGTTTTTTTTTATTACCATACAGTAACAGTTAATGTAGAAATCTGCTGTTATACATTTCAACCATTTCACTTTTTAAAGGAACACTCCAACATACTTTCCTGCCTTGGGCAGGACATGAGGGTAGTCTATAACCCCAAAAATGGGATATATGACCTTCTTTAGGCTCTGCACTACATAAGGTAATCATAATATACATAGGATGTAAAATATATGCATCAAATTTAGGGAATCTTAAATGAAATTAATAATTATGTCAAAATTGACCTACAGGGGTGCTTTGAAGTTTGTGAACCCTTCAGAATTTTCTATATTTCTGCATACATTTGACATAAAACTACATAAAATTTTCAGTCATAACAGTAAGTGAATAGAACCAAATTAAACAAATAAAAAAAAAAATAGACTTGGTCATTTATTTGTTGTGGAAAGAGCTCCAATATCTGAGAGTAGCACAGATCATGAACTTTCTAGGGCATTGTCCCATGCCGTTTTTCAAGCCAGTTTTACAGAGTTTTTAGGTTTTTAATGCTTCTGCAAAACCGTTAGTAACTTCCAACGGGCCTCAAAGGGGTTGTTAAACTCCATTGATTATCTTACCTCTCTGTCTGTTTTTTGGTTTCATTTTGAATTAGGGGCGTGATTTTTACTGGCTTCTACTAGGCTGTAGTAGATGATAGGTCTGTAGCTTTCAGCAACCAGTGCTGGCAGCTATCAGGAGAGATCAACAGGTTCTAGCGATTGTGAACTGAGGAGGCGGATGCAGCCCATACAAGGGGGCGATATCTGGAAATAGGTAGGTATGGTTAATGCGAACAATATATTCAAAGTGATTTGTCTTTTGAGAAAGTTCTATAACATAAAAAGCAATCCTTTAAGGAGTCTAAACCCTTTCATGGAATAATCCATGCAGCAGTCCCCACTGCACGGATTTTCTGCCTGACGGTTTTTTAGACCACCAGTGGTCAGAAAAATATTGAACATGTTCATTCTTCCACCTGGTTTTCGGGCGGAATATGAACAAGTCAATGTGAACGGGGAGGGCTTTTCTCTGCAAACATGTGGCCGTGCGCAAGACCACAAAAAAAAGAGCAAATATCGGTCTGATAATCCAACCGGTATTTGCTCTCTGTCGTGGGGACATGCCCTGACTTTCAGTATCTGGTATGACAACTTTGTGCAGCAATAACTGTATATAAACATCTCCAATAATTATTAATTAGTCCTGCACATCATCATCAGAATTTAGCCCATTCTTCCATAAAAAAAAAGCTTCAGCTCTGTTATTTTGTTAGTTTCTTCCCATGAAATACTCACTTCAGGTCTTTTGACAACATTAAGGTCAGGACTTTAATTTGTTCACTTAAAAGGAATCTGTCAGGTGGTTTATGCTGCTGTATCTTAGAGCAGGATGTGATAGAAGAGAGAGAGAAGCTGAACTCTGTTATACATAGGGTTATATGATTTGGAAAAGGATTTCTGAGTGAAAAGCAGAGAAAATACTGACCGGATTCCTTAACCCCTTCCCGACATTGGGCGTATGCATACGCCCTGGCGAGTTGGCGGGGCTTGCGGGCGATCTCGCGCGATTGCGGCATGGAAACCAGCGTAAATTACCGACTGGCTTCATGCCCATCACCCCGGCAGGAGGAGCTCGGCGCGGGGGAAAAAGATCATTACCGCAAGCTGTCATGGCGCGATTATGATGCCGCAGGCAGGAGGATGAGCTCCCTCCTGCTTCGATCGGCGAGGCAGCGGCACAGGAATGCCGCTCGCCCGGTCTCCTACCAGCCTCCGGATGCTGTCTGAATGCATCCGGGTTGGTAGTCTGGTGACTTCACCATTGCCCAATGCATTGTGGGCCTGGTTGTCACTAGTTGCTCATGGCGACTATGCACAGCAGTAACGCTGTGACAGATGCCTTTTCAAACATGCAATATAATGATTGCTTTTCCCCAGTTGGGGCTTTGCAGTTACTACAACATCACTGTGGGAAAATTAAAAAAATGTGAAATAAGTAAAAAAAAAATGTAAAATAAAAACGTAAAACACAAACAATAAAAATAATATTAAAAATCACGTACATGCCCTTTTCCATTTACAAACGCCAATCGCCCCAAAAAAGATCAAAAATAAATAAAGTACCTCCATATTTGGTATCACCGCGTGCGTTAAGATCCACCCTATATATCTGTCATGTTAATTAACCCGTATGGCTC
>JAODAL010072987.1:0-14896 GCA_025379985.1 Phyllomedusa bahiana | reverse complement strand
AGGACAGGCAATAGGTCAGGACAGGCGGCAGAGGTTCGTGGTCAGGAAACGGGAGCGAGTCGGTCTGGTACACGGAAAAGGCAAACAAGGAACAAGACGCTTTCTCTAAAGGCTCAGGAGGCACTAAAGATCCGGCAGAGGGCTGCCGGAGGAGGAGCCAATATATAGGGTCAGTGGCTGGCAATCAGCCAATTACCGGCGCACTGGCCCTTTAAGAGAGAGGAGACTGGCGCGCGCGCGCCATAGGGAACGGGACCGCGCCCGACGGTCGTGATGAGCGCGCCTGGAGTCAGGAGCGGGGCCGGGTAAGTTATTATACGCCGCGGGACGAGCGCGCCTACGGACTGGGCCACGGACCGTGCCGCCACTCGCCCGCGGCACACGAGAGGGGGCCGGGGAGCGAGCGCGCCCGCAGCCCGGGGAACAGTCTGCGGCGCCGCTCGTTACAATGACCTAGTCAACCATTCAAGAACCTTTGGCTTGGTGGTCAACACATGGCCGCTAGATGACAGCAGTAGCTCTGGCCTCGCCGAGTGACCCCCTAATGCAACATCCCTTACTGTGCTGTTACCTGTGCTTGCTCCAGGAACATTTGTGCCACTGTCCCATGTGAAGGGCCACTCTGTTTGACATAGTGTTTGATCAAAAATGTACAATAAAACAAACTCTGTTTAATGTAGCTGAGTGAATATGACAAAAACACAAGCTGTATTTCACAGTTTTTTTTAGACAAATAAGTGTCACAAATTTACTGTTTGGCCCAGAGAACAATGTCCCAAAATAATAACCTGCCTGTAATGGAGATGTGTGTAACTCTTTGGTGCAGAGAATAATATTCTTTCTAGCTGGCGCTGACATTACCCTGTCAGGCTACGTTCCCACTTCAGTTATTTGGTCAATTTTGACCCCGTAACTGCCCAGATAAGTGAAGTGTGAAGCGATTCTAAGAGCGGTGTCTGTCATCTGCATATCATACTAAATCACAGCATTGTTTCAATACTAAACTACGGTCCATATGTATAATTGTGCATGGCACAATGTTCTATAACACCCAACAGGCTCTCTACAGCCAAGAAATAGCTATTTTTTATGCAAATCATCACGAATAAATTCGGAACGAGACTAATTTTTGGGAAAAATTCAGAATTTTTGAGAAATTCGCTCATCTCTAGTTGCAATCTATTTACAATCTTAAAACTGTAACACTTGAAGTTTACTCAAGTCCATTTTAAACTGTTACCAATGGCATAGATGGCACAAAGCTGACACTATGTTGGCTATTAAAGCCAAACAGCAGTTTGGATGTTTCAGAGGTCACCCGCTTCCTTCCTCATACACAAACAAGTGGCTTCATGTGACTTCCAAAGTGTGGTTTCAAAAATTCTGTCACCTCTGTTTCCAAACGCCAAAATTGTGTTTTTTTTGGTCATTTCACGTCCCATAAAATTTGGAATAAAATTGATCAAGAAAGTCACATGCATTCCAAACTGCTAGCGACAAAAAGTAGACATCAGCCCGCAAAAAATGCCTTACTCAAGTCCATAGGTGTTAGTACAAAAAAGTAATTGGTTGCAGAAAATGGCACCGCGACGCAAATTTCAAAAATAGAAATTGTTTGGAATTTTTTTACAGTACCAAAACATAACGAAAACCATGCATGTTTGCTATTTCCGGATTCATATAAACCTGTAAAATACAGAAAATACATAATTTTTACCGAAGATTGAACATTGTAAAAGTAAAACACCCGCAAACATGGCGCAAGTACTTTTTTTTCACATTTTGCCCCCTGTAGAATTTTTTTGCGGTTTCCAAATATATTCTATGGTAATATCAATAACATCATTAGATAGTACATCTTGTCCCCCAAAATAAAAGCCCTCATACGTCTATGTAGGTGGAAAAATAAAAAAGTTATGGCTTTCAGAAGGCGAGGAAGAAAAAACTTAGAGCCATATTATTATGACCGTCCGTCAGAAAGGGGTTAAAAAACAATGCATTTTTTTTAATTGCTTGTACTTATGTTGTTTTTCTGTTGCATTTTCCAACTGCAATGTAAGAACCAACCATAAGTCCTATCCTTAATGGTTTAAACAGATTTACTGGCAGTTCTTGTTTCATTGTGGTATGTAATATGGGAAGACTACACCACACAAATTAGCACGTTTGTACAGAAAGAAGGAAAACATTGTATTTGCCTTTCCTATTAATAAAAGGACCGATAATTGCTCTTGCTGTGTTTTGTAGTTTAACATTATTGATTAAAAGGCTTGCTCAGAACAAAGAAACAAAAACTATTAACCTAATGTTAACAAACCTCAGAATTAAAGTACACACTGCTTACTAAATAAATGTTCAAAAATCTATACAAAGCATTTGTTGCTTCAGATTGAGAACACTATAAATTAAACTCAGATAAATTAACAGAATATATTTATTTTCATTAAAATGTTATTTTAGATTTACAATGTTAAACTTAGATTTACCTTAAATCATTTCATGTGGAAAAAGGAAAATAAGGTTAGGCTTCAGTACTTCAGCTTCAGTACAAACGGCCATGGTGGAATAATATTTTACAGTAATTGTGTTAAGTGTAATCACAAATATTTTTCCAAGGTTTCGCTCTGATAGTTTCTTATTTCTGTTTGTGGTTTTGAACCTTAACAAAGCAAAGTAAGCAATGTAAGCAAAAAAGTTTTTCTTTTCCTTTTCTCCTATAATGGTATAGTTTAGTGACGGTAGACTAGGTACAGTTAAATTAATGTCAGTTACTGTTAGATACACTAGTTGAAATTTTGCACCAGTAAGTCCAGTTTTCATAGCAGTGGAAAAATATTTGAATAATCATAACAAAGTCTGCACTTTGAAATTTACAACATCACACTCCCTGTATAAGGCGAACACATATAGAGCAAAAATTGAACCAACAATCCGTCCACAGTAACGATTAAAACTCTTCTTTTATTAAAAATCCATAAAAATTATGACAAGTAAGCACAGGAAAGAGGATGCACTGCGGATTCATTTCAGGGACTACCCCTTAGTCATAACAAATGTACGTGCAATGTTGATCACCATACATACTATAGTCCCAGTGCTAACAATTAGTCACACACAAACTCATCCGGCTGTAAAGTGCGCGCCACACATCTCCATCACTGCCATGTCCTGCCCCCGCTGCTACTGAACTCAGCCGCAAACTGATGATGTAGCATGAGACATTACCACTCGCAACCAAGCTGTCCAGCGCATGCGCAAGAAACACTGACAGAGAACTTGCTGCGCAAGCACAGCAGTTCCAGTAGTATGAATTGCAAATAAATCCACATTTGTTTCTTGCAGAGATTTAAACCTTGGAAAGTCAGAAGTACTAACCAGTCAGCTACAGCATTGTAGCAACTCACAGCTCCTTACATAAACCTACCTTTGTTTGACTAGAGTGAGTGGGGAAAGGCATGGTGATATCAAGCCTGCTAGGTCACATGATATGTAGTTCAAACAAATCATACATGCCCCCTTTTGAACACACTGAAAACTGAAGCAGGAAAAAAACATGCATTTTGTGGTAAAACCCCATATTTTCTCATGCTAAAATCTAGGAATTCTCTGTTACACATTTTATTTGCTCCTGACATTTTGTTAGAAAACAGCAATATATTTTGTGTGTATAAATAAGTCTATATGGGCTAAATATACATGAACCATTTGTATGTGTATCTGATTCATACAGAGCTGTACATGTAGTTTATAATTCCATTTATGATTAGATACTTGTTGGTTAGTGGTACATATGTCCTATTTGTGCATAGTAGTTTGGATTTGATACAAGGTAGAGACTTGTGCCCCCTCCATTACCAGTGGCACCTACCTCAAATATATTATCAACATCCCTTTGAAAGAGTCATCATCGGCCACCCTGCAACCCTTAGATTCCATGGTCTATACTTACTACAGCTATAAGTAGTTAGAAAGTGTAAAGGGGCTTCTTTTGCCACCAGACCAGCATCCCAGATTGCAAATAATGGTGGGTGTTAATGGGTTGCCGTGGCAAACAAAAAAGATGTTCAGTAAAAAGGAAAAACATATACACTATCAGTGAGAAGTTTTAGAATACCTCAGTTGTTGAAGGTTTTTGATGATATTTATACAGAGTAATATCTCAGCGCTATGTTTGCAGGGGTTTTGTTTTTACTGCGTTCATTCTTCAGTAATAATGATGTTTTATTTGTATTTTACAGGTTGATATACATCCGGCAATACCAAACATTTAGGGTTTCCATTATGTTTTGTACTGTAAAAAAATTCCAAACATTCTCTATTTTTAAAATTTGCGGCATGGCACAAATTTTCGGTGACCAATAACTTTTTTGTATTAACACCTACGAACTTGAATGAGTCGGCATTTTTTGTGGGCTGAAGTGTACTTTTATTGCTAGCAGTTTGGAATGCATGCAACTTTTTTGATAAAATTTATTCAAATTTTTAAGGGACATGAAATGACTAGTGTTCTAGAAAAGTTGAGTTCTAGTAGAACTTCTCAAATTTTTAGAACTCGAACCGAACCGAACATTTTACTGTCCATTCGAGTAAAGTTCTAGTTCTAGTTCTATATGCCATTTTCAGTTTAGTTTTCAGCGGCTTTCTGCACTTTTGGCGGCCATCCAATCACCTTTCTGCACTTTTGGCGGCTATCCAATCACCTTTCTGCACTTTTGGCGGCTATTCAATCAGTGCAGAGTACAGAGAAGTGTCAAAAACGTCATCGCTGAGGTATAGGGCTCTCATTGGTTGCTAAAATCATATGACCATGGTATATATATTTCACTGTATTGACTTGTGAATGCCATTTTCATCTCACTATGTGTACTGTACAGACTGCTCTTAGTTAAATAGCATTTTCCTCTCCATAGACATCAATAGTTAGGGAGTTTGGTATTGCTGGCTGCATCTTTCCCACACCCAGAAGCTTTGGCAACATTTTTAGGCTTCGATTTGCTAAATCATACTCAGTGCCCTAAAGTTCTGTTTTGGCAGTTTTGGGAGTTCAGTAATTGTATAACATACCGTCTCCAAATCTCATATGTTTTAAGGAGGCTTTTGGTCCCCCTCAGGATGCAGGGCCCCGTAGCAACTGCTACCACTGCACCTCCTATAGCTAAGCCCCTGCTTGCAAGATGTCTTCATCTGTTCAGTTAGCCATTGCAAAAAATGAAGTATTTTAGCCTCTTCATTTTTTGGTCACTCTTAGAGCCAAATTTTCTTCACTAAGTTGTTCCACGTATCCAGTTTACTGTTAAGGATGGTAATTCCAGCTTCTCCTCACCTGTATAGGTATAAAAATTAACATGCAATTCTTTTCAAGATGGAGCGCAGCTGCGCTATTGAAACACAGAGCGGCGTTCCCTCATGGGAACACCGCTCTGTGTTCAGCACAGCGAACAGTGATAATCTCACTGCTAATTGTTAGATCCATCTTGGGGACCGACAGAGCGGACCCCAAGACAGATCCCTAAAGCGCTTGTAACACGGAGTGAAAACAAGCCCTAAAAGTTGTAGTTTGTGTAGTCAGTGCATATTTGTAATTTATTTTAAATTTAGTTTCGTGTGTTTTATATTTTTTGTTTATTTTATACAGTGTTTCCCCCCATAAGATCATAAAAAGACCTTTCAGGGGCACTTTTACAACATACATACATGTAATTTTATTGCTGATTTCTCAGGTAACAGGAGCTGATTGTAGATACAAATAATGGCATAAAAAATTACAAGTTATTGCACAAAACAACCTCATATAACAACATCAATGGAAATAAATGCAGCAGCAAAAAACAAACAATTTTGAGATTTTAAGCAAGATTGTCAATGCTACAGTAAATATATTGTACTGAGTACTAAGTCCAAAAAAATAATAAACTGGCCTTAATAGCATATCACCGAAAAATCTAAACTCTAAATAAGGGTCAATAAACACTATCACAGAATAACAAAGAAGCATATCCCAAAACATAACTTTTACTTTGAATTATTAAAACATTAAATATAATAAACCACACTGGATGGTCCTAGAGCTATAATAACAAATAAAGCATGGGAATACATATATGCATATATAAAAACTAGGATTTCCAAAATAAACAATATAGAAATATTGTGAATTTGGACACTGGGGGTGACATGTATGTACTGGGCTGCGCCAGAAGTCTGGTGTCTTTTCAGCCCGAAAACTAGCGCAGCCCTGTTTGCTCCATTTTTAAACAGGTGCACTCCAATATTAGGCGCATTACAGAGCACCTGCGGACCTTTGTAATGCGCCTGAGATCGGGGGGCGTGCTGGAGGTGTGTCGCACTCCAACCGTGTGATACTACATATTTATGTCTTTTTAACAGCAAATCCAGGCGCATTTCTGCTGGAACAGGTAGACCACTTTAAAAGTGTCTAACCTGAGACATAATTGTTGCTTAGTAGCTAGAAAGTGCTAAATCTATGACCCGCAGTATAACAGGTTCATAGATTCAGGCGCATTCTAGGCTACTTTAAGGCTAATTTGCGGGAAAAAAAATGGCTCCTGGGCACCAAAATCCTACTTGTCACCCCAGATTTTCTAACCCTACGTCACCCTGTTTGTCCCTGCCTAGAGACGGAGATATTTGCCCAAAAAGTGCAGCCCCACCCATTGGTGGCTCACCCTGTATACCACTATGTACCCCCTACCAAAGATAAAAGCCACCTTATTTCTGATACATTAATAACATAAATATTCAAACTTATATAACCTGTTTGGTGGTTTTCTCATATATTCCAACACGTTTCACCCTCCTGGGATGTTTGACGGTTCATCAGGGGATTAAATTCATTCTCCACTAATATAGCTGGTCTCCAAAAATCACCCAGAAATGGTGACAAAGATACAAAGACATCTTAACCTGGCCTTAATAGCATATAATGCTACTAAATAGTGGAAGTATATTGTACACTACATATTAAATTATTTAAAATACTTAAATATCCTGTTTATTAAACGTTATGCCTGCAACTAAGTTTTTGGAATTAGTTAGTACTTGTGTTGTTCTTATGTGTTGATTCAGATTAGAATTAGGCAGTGATTATAGAATAATATGCTGTTGGTAGCCTTTTAGTGGCTATAGTGGTAGTTTCATCGAAAGATGAATTTTTCAGCTGTATCAGAAATTGAAGCAAAAATTCAGAGACCAAGCACTAGAATATTTTCAGTTAATAACTTAAAGCATAGGCAAATGTCTAATGGGAGAATACACCAACAAAGTAAAGATCAAGCATGGGATCAAAAAATAATGAACAATTAAAGGGCTATTCCCACACAGTATCTTTATATATCACCAGGCTCTGCAGCCCCTATATAACATGTTTTGTGGCTGGCAAATCTAGGTGGAAAATGAAGGAGGAGCTGGCAGCTTATGAGGCCATAATTGGCTTAACTATATGTAATATTAATAACCCTTAATTACATTGTCTTCTGTAGCATGCCTGGTTGTGTGGTAACGTTATCTTCATAATCAGGGCTTAATTTTAATAACATGTGCAAGTGGATAAAATGAGCAGGTGTGCTGGTATGAGCAAAGTTGCCTCCCTTGCCTATGCTGACTTTTTCCATGGTGTGGGCAGGCAGAGACTGGTGATAGAAAAATTTGTATTTCAGTCATATGAAATATTGGCGCCAATTTTGCTGGGCATTGATATGTTTTGGCTTAGTGAAAGATTGCTTTTACAATATCTAAATGTATACGTTATTATTCAGCATGGCAATTCTGAACAAACACAAAATTATGTATATATGTATTTTACTGTCTTTTTATAGCTTTGCTTTTTTAAAATATCTATTAACTGATTCTTTTCAATTTTAACTATGGGATTAAAATATGTCAATTTGATATCTCCTTTGAGAGACATTACATCAGGAACTAAACTATGCGTCTTAGTTCATAAAAGTAATTACTGTTATAAGGTAATGTTCAATCTTATGAATTCCTCTTTTCCCCAAATTATCGTAAATGAGATAATAGGAATTGTATTATATGTTTTGTCGATTCTTTATAGCATTTCCTGTGGTGGAATTTCTCATTTATACTCTGCTAAGTGTATATCTTTATACAATCTTTTTATTTACTTCAAATTAAAGGAAGCCAACTGAGCTGCGGTGACTTCATTTAAGTAAAGATTAATCACAGCTATGTTAAGGTGTTTGTATCATATAAAACTATGTCAATATGTAAAGCGATAGATCCAAAACATAACCAAAGCTTAAACTTTATTCCATGATTCCTTTAAAATCCTGTAAGTGCTAGACATAAGTCAAAGCAAAGGCTCTATATTCTTGATAACATCTGAGCAATTGGTGTTCCATGTGGTTATGGCCATCATGTGCAGGTGAGCTGACTTCTACAGTGTGTTTATTTTTATTATTTGAACAGTTACACTTCTAAATGTACATTAATCAAAATACATATTTAAAATATTCATTTTATGCATCCTGTTCAATTATTTTATTACATTATTTTTATATTAGTTGGTGGTAACTTTTATTTTAAAAATTGTTTAGTCTGTAATCTTTATTTCTTCTTTCATTTTCAGAGCCCCTGATATTCCATTTGCAACCTGTTCCTAGTTTCATAATCATGTAAGTATGTACTTCCGGAAATAAATGTTGGTTGTGAGATCAATGTGTTTAGAAATCTAGAGCTTACTGTCGGGAGCATAACTAGAGAAGCCTGGTCCCCATAGCAATCTTTTGGATGCCCCCCTCCCTCGACCACGAACATTTACAGGTGCCTGTTAATAATAATCATGCAGTTAATAGATAATACATGAAGCAAATACCTCACAGTATGCTACAAAACAATTCCCACTATACCAGGATGAACTCTGCCAATATCACTACTACATAAGGACCCGAATATATCACATGAACATGACAAATTACCCCCACACAGTGACTGAATAATACCATTATACTATTACTGAATAAGACCAAAGATCAATACTGCCACCATATATGACCATGTAGTGGTAGATACCAGTGTACACAGGCTCTGCAGACCGTATATTAACACCATACAGTGACAATATAGAGATAATTACCAGTGTACACAGGCTGTGCAGACTGTATATTACCTCCATACAGGGACCATATAGTGGTAGTTACCATTGTACACAGGCTCTTCAGTGGCACAGTCTCATAGATAATTGTGGAGGAACCAATGACAATCCTCCTAGAGATTTTGCTACCACTATGGCCTGTACCCTCAGAATCATATTAACAGGTAGGTAGGCAAGGCCCTAGGTAGATAGGTAAATAGGCAAGGTCCTAGGTCGGTAGGTAGGTAGGTAGGCCCTATTTAGGTAAGTAGACCCCATTTTAAACAAGTTGGTAGGCCCTAGATAGGCCCCAAGCACATTGGTGGATAAGCCCAGGGTTGATAAGTAGGTAGGCCCTTGGTAGATAGGTTCGAAGGCCTCAGGTAGGAGCATTTATAGGCCCCAGGTAGGTAGGTAAGCAGACTCCTAGGGAGGTAGGTGGTAGATGGGCCCCAGTTATGTAGGTGAGTCCCAGTTAGGTAGGTTGAAGGTGGTACCCAAGTAGGTAGGTTGTAGGAGGGCCAGAGGTAGGTAGGTGGGTCCCAGTTATGTAGGTAGTAGATAGTCCCCAGTAACGTAGGTTGTAGGTGGGCCCCAGGTAGGTAGGTGGACTCCAGTTATGTAGGTGGGCCCCAATTAGGTAGTTTGTGAGTGGGACTCAGGTTGGTAGGTGATAGGTGGGTCCCATTAAATAAAGAAAAAAAATAAACTCCCCTATCTCCCCATTCCCCTGACGTGAAAAGCAGCAAGACGGCTTCTACCTGTGAAGCCTGGAGTAGGTGTAAGGCCTAAGCTCTTATGCCTACCAGGATGAATAGTTGGGCAGAGCTGCAGAGGCATCCTGCTCTGCTAAAACCACACAGTTCCAGGAATCAAGGGCATTTGCTCTCAATTCCCAGGTCTGCCTCTGAACACTCGGCATAGAGGGCCCTGGTGTTCTGAGGCAAGTTGCGGAAGCCGGGCCTCCTGTGGCGATGGACCTCCATGGCTGCTATACAGTTAGTTTCACCACTGTTCATTCCTCCTTTTCTACAGCTTGTGTGAGCTGCCCTTCTTACATGCTCTCCCCTTCTCGCCATTCTGATCTTTCATGTACAACCTCTTCCTCCAGCGGCTATTTCTAAAACTGAGAAATTGGAGAAAGAGAGCATAAACTCCTCACAGTAGCTAGAGCAGTGCATAAATGAATTTGTTTGACATTCAATCAGGCAGCCAATTTGCTTTATTTAGCATTTAAAAACAAACTATAAAAGCGCAAATGTGTTCATATCTTAAAATATATACCCACTTAAAAATATTTTACATTTTTTGTGGATCAACGATAACATTAAAGCCACCTGCCCAATATTGTGAAGATTATCCTCATGTCACCAAAAAGGCTCTGACCTGTTTGAGAATTTGATTCAACAAGGCCTCTCAATGTTTTCTGTGGTGTCTGTCACCAAGAGTTTGGCAGAAAAAAAATCCAGTATGTTGCAAGTGGAGGATGACATGAATCAGACATGTTTTCTGACATATCTGAAAATGTAAAATTAAATTGAGACCTGGGGAATTTGGAGGCCTAGCCAACAGTTTGCATTCTTGCCATGTTTTTCAAACCATTTCTGAATAATTCAGCATGTTGTATAATCCTAAGGAAAGTGGCTACTGTTATAAGGGAATATTGTTGGCATGAAGGGTTGGTTCAAACAATGCTTAAGGAGGTAGTATGTGTCAAAGTAACATCCACACGAATGTCAGTCACCAGTATATTTATCAGTAATATGTGCTATGGAAGTCGGATCATATCACAGATTTTAGCCCTTGCTCCCCACATGCATCTATGAGCTTTGTTCACTCTGGTGTTGGTTCACTGGTTGTCCACTTGAAGTAAGTACTAAAAATTGCATGCAGGAACAACTCACAAAACTTGCTATTTTGGAGATGCTAGCTACTGCAATTAGACTCTTGTCAGAGATGCTGAAATCCTTACATTTGCCCATTTTCTTGCTTTTAACCAATGAAGATTGAAAACTGACTGTTCCCTTGTTTTACAATACATTTTTCCATTTGTCAGAGCATGAGTCTGGACTAGTGCTATGTTACAGGTCTCTTACCCAGTCAGCCAGAACCCTGCTGTGCACTGACACGGGGGAAACACCTCAAAGAATTTGCTGAAAGATTCTTCATTTTGTAGGAGTTACAGGTTTAGATTTAAATCCCTGGTTGTGTTTAAACAGGTTGAGTGTCACTGTTAGGCTAGGACTACACTGCATCGGACAAAAAATGGTGAACGTTTTGCTTCTCGGTTTTTTTTGCCGTCACCCATACAATTGAATTGTATGGGAAAATGAGGAAAAAACTCAAAGCACTAGCGTATTATATAACATGTTGCATAATATGCCGGAGCCAGAAGACAAGCGGAGAAAAAATGACCTGTGGAGACTTCAAGTCGTTTTTTCTGTTGTATTCTATGGGGCTGCATGAACAAATGGATTTTCGGTGCTTTTAAAATCCTAAAAGCTGCAAAAATACAATCGTATTGCTTTGCCGTGTAGACATCGCCTAAGGGATGCTACTGTACCTCTAATAGGTGGCACCAGAGACCTTGTTCTCTTCCTATAGCGCCTATTCAGATACTACTTTTGCCAGAAATGTCTGCATGGCCATTGCTCCCCAGGCAAAATCAGGGGTCAATGAAGCTCAGAACTTTTATACATATATATAATCATAACACACTAAGTAACTGAGAGTATTTACATAAAGTTGCACAATACATTAAAATGTTTTTTGTAATGAAGCAATTTCTTCATTGATTTCAACCACAGCAATACTGCTGCTTAAGAAACAACCTGATTGCTTTAAAAACTCAACTAATTTATAGCTGAGATTTTTTTTTAATAGATTTAATAAAATTGCAATCACAACAATGTAACAACTGATAACTGTATTAATCGATAGAGTGGAAATGGATGAAACACATATTATGTAAACACGCTGTAAATCCCCATGCACAGAGTACAGTTTTAAATTATTCCAATACTGGAACTGGATGAAGAACAAGAAAAGAATGAGACCTGACTTACTTAAAGGGGTTGTCTCATCTTAAAGTTTCATAGGATGCATTAATGAAATAATGCTGCTTTGCTCTGTCACTTCCTGGTCCAGCTTTCTGTAATTAGCATATGAGCTTGGTGCATTCAGACTTCTCTGTTTATTATGTTTAATAGTCTAGATTAGCTAAATTACCTTCTACCAGGAGCTCATGTAAACAGTGAAGTAATTACTGTTTTTTTTGTCTGAAAGATCAGATAACACACAAGCTCTCACTGCCGGCCATGACCTGTGTGATGATGTCACACCCTGCTATCAAATAGAACAAACAGCAGGGGAGAAGGAATACACAGGTCGGTCCCTTGGGAAACTAGAAAGCTCTCAGAAGGTGATAAAATTACTTGTAGCTCCAAAAAAAGATGAACAAAGCAATATATTTGGAAAACATCTTCATTTAGTGTTCCCTACATTTTGAAAGCTATTCTTTGTAGTGAGAAAACCTCTTTTAAGATTCATTCCTTTTTCTGGATACAAAAAACATATTGAATGATTCCCAGGTAACTTTCAAACACCATATTTTAGACCTTCATTTCTATCAGCTAGATGAGCACGTAAGGTTTATTTAACCACCCATTTACAGTTTATGGCCCAATTTAGACATGAATCATGGCAAGGATGTTACAGTAGGATTAGCATGTTTATTACTCCTTATTAAATGCTTCTACCTTATGCACTTAATATACCTGACACGTCAGAGGAGGCGCAGTGGGCCCTGACTGCCACCCAGCCCACTGTCCCTACCTACTTGGCGTTCTGCCCAAGATGGCAGACCCCAACTGGACGACAGTCCCTACACTACTACGTGCAGGGCCGTCAGGGAAACGCAGACAGTCCGGGTCGATAATGGTACGGGTACGCCAAAGCCACAAATCAGAAACCAGGAGAATAATGGTAAACAAGCCAAGGTCCAAAAACACAGGAGGTCACACAGTACAAAAATGATGGACAAAAAACTTAGTTGAGGAGCAAGCCGATGTCAGGAACACAGGAGTAAACAAGCAGAAAACAGGAATACATGGGAAGCAAAAGGGATAACCTTTCTCAGGCAAGGACTAACAGAAATGAGGGTTTAAATGAGGTGCCCGGAGCCCGCCCCAGCAGACGATTAGGCCCTCCTCCAGGCCCTCCTATTTGCCAGTGCGACACACCCTCTGACTTGATTAGGAGCCGAACTGTCACTCCTAAGCTCATCAGCCCGACCTCTCCCTGGGTGTGTCGACTGACTAGAGGGATTACCCCCTACCGTGCCTTGCTGCTTCACGGTGGAAACGTGAGCCGTGACAGTAACCTCCTTTTGGTAGGGGCCACTGGACCCTTCCCTGGTTTGGGTTTGTCCGGGTGAGAGTCGTGGAATTCCCTGATCAGAGATTCAGAGAGGATGAACCTGGCCGGAACCCACAACCTCTCCTCCGGACCATAACCCTTCCAGTGGAAAAGGTACTGCACTCTACGGGAGTCTTCGATGTGGGAGACTTTGTATTCCAACTGACCCTCTACACTAACAGGAGGAGGGAGTGTCGAAGGTGAAGTCGGAGATGGAATGTACCTCTTTAACAGTGACTGGTGAAAAACGTTATGAACCCGGAGGGAGAGAGGTAACTTAAGACGGTATGCCACCAGGTTCACCACTTCCTGCACCACATAAGGACCCACAAATCTTGGAGCTAATTTACCGCAAGGCACTTTTAGGCACAGATTTCGGGTGGACAACCAAACCTTATCCCCCACAGCAAAACCACTAGAGCAAAGACGTCTCTTGTTAGTGATGAGCGATTACGTTGACTATCGTCATCGGGTCGATAGTCGATATCGGCAATTATCAAGACGATTTCCGATAGTCGATAATAGATTGACCATTAAAGTCTATGGGAGAGGGAAAAACACCTTCATTCTTACACCCAAACAGGGCTGAAGAAGCTGGAATTAACATCCCACAACAGTCAAATGGATACGTGCTACATTTTTAGGCAAAAACACTTAGGTTTTTAAAAACCAAAAAAAAAAATCACAGACCATTCACTATCCCTTTCTTGTACCCACAGCATGACCCTTAAACCTGCATGACCCACAAATTATAAAGTGCCAGAAAGGCAGTTTTTATTTGAACCATCATTTTTTACTTGAACTGGACATTGACTATCCCTGTCCTGGAACGCAGCATGACCCTTAAACCTATCTGACCCCAGATTAAAAAAGTGCCGGAAAAGGAGTCTTTTAACCACCATTTTAGTTGAACTGGACATTGACTATATCTGTCCTGGACCGCAGCATGACCCTTAAAACTGCATGACCCACAGATTAAAAAGCGCCGGGAAAAGGAGTCTTTGAACCACCATTTAGTTGAACTGGACATTGACTATACCTGTTCTGTACCACAGTATGACCATTAAACCTGTCTGACCCACAGATTAAAAAGTGCCTGAAAAAGGAGTCTTTGAACCACCATTTTAGTTGAACTGGACATTGACTATGCCTGTCCTGGACCCCAGTATGACCATTAAACCTGTCCGACCCACAGATTAAAAAGTGCCGGAAAAGGAGTCCTGAACTGGGAGGTGAGGAGGTAAGACTGCTGGATGCAGGTTGCATTAAACCCCTGAAGAACAGATTGTTTCGTTACTGAGATTACAGGCCCTGACCCACGATGACAGGCCTGACGGTCCTGCAACCGACAATCCGCTGGCTTTTTGC
>JAODAL010072986.1:0-14896 GCA_025379985.1 Phyllomedusa bahiana | reverse complement strand
TCCGGGTGTTAGAAGGGGGGCCAAGTCACGTCCAGACCTAAATCCAATCGAGAATCTGGGGGAAAGAGCTGAAAACTGCTGTTCACAAACGCTCTCCATCCAATTCACTGAGCTCCAGCTCACACAAATGCTCTCCATCCAACCTCACTGAGCTCCAGCTGTTCACAAACGCTCTCCATCCAACCTCACTGAGCTCAGCTGCACAAAACGCTCTCCATCCAACCTCACTGAGCTCCAGCTGCTCACAAACGCTCTCCATCCAACCTCACTGAGCCCCAGCTGCTCACAAACGCTCTCCCTCCGATCTCACTGAGCTCCAGCTGCTCCCAAACGCTCTCCATCCAACCTCACTGAGCCCCAGCTGTTCACAAACGCTCTCCATCCAACCTCACTGAGCTCCAGCTGTTCACAAACGCTCTCCATCCAACCTCACGGAGCCAGCTGCTACAAACGCTCCCCATCCAACCTCACTGAGCTCCAGCTGTTCACAAACGCTCTCCTTTCCAACCTCACTGAGCTCCAGCTGTTCACAAACGCTCTCCATCCAACCTCACTGAGCTCCAGCTGTTCGCAAGCGCTCTCCATCCAACCTCACTGAGCTCCAGCTGCTCACAAACGCTCTCCATCCAACCTCACTGAGCTCCAGTTGTTTTCCAAGGAAGAATGGGCAAGAATTTCAGTCTCTCGATGTGCAAAACTGATAGAGACATACCCCAAGCGACTTGCAGCTGTAATCACAGTAAAAGGTGGCGCTACAAAGTATTAACTTAAGGGGGCCGAATAATTTGGCGCGCCCCAATTTTCAGCTTTTTATTTTTTACAAAGGTTTAAAATATCCAATAAATTTCGTTCCATGTCACAATTGTGTCCCACTTGTTGTTGATTCTTCACAAAAAAATAAAAATTTTATATCTTTATGTTTGAAGCCTGAAATGTGGCAAAAGGTTGAAAAGTTCAAGGGGGCCGAATACTTTCGCAAGGCACTGTAAGGTTCTGCACACATAAGGTGGGAGTTCATGCGGAAAGGTCAAACTGTGACCGAGTACCAAGATAGCAGAGATCCACAGAACACCAAAATGTTACAAAAGACTATGTGAATTTATTTAACAATAATCAGAAAAGTAGAAATGTTTTTACAATAATGATCGATATACTTTTTTCTGACAAATGTTAAATTGATATAATTGATGCCAAACAAAAAATGACGTTTTGGCCAAAGCCTTTGTCAAAAGGACATCTGAGTAGAGCACATGTAAAATGGAGGACAAACATGGCAGTAAATCAAATGATAAAGAAGGCCAGGACTGGTAATATAGGTCGCTTAGGGTGGCAGGAAGAGTAATACCCCAATGAGGCTGGGTACAGCTAGGGAGAGGTAGAAGACGTCCGGAGCTTCATTTTATTTATTGCCATAAGTGTGTTCGGCTACATTTGGAGCTCCCATACAAATGAACAAGGAGGATGTTTGCAAGCACTGCCCTCATTATTTTCATGCACAGTGGGATTGCAGCTAGATGAGAGCTAATCGTGGCACAAGACTTTGCTTCATGGGAACACCGCTTCAAGCTTTGCTACACCTGTATATGTAAACCCCCTGAAAAAACAGTTCATGAAACGTGCGCTGGGGCGTTAGGTGTGTGTCTTAGTGGAGCAATTTACTATGGGTAAGATAGAGTGTTTATCACTGGTTTAATACTGCCAGTTTTTTTGATTGACTAGTTACTGGTTTATTGTAGTTACCAATTTACGTCCTGTCTGGCTTTGGAGCCCATGTGTGTTACTACTCCACTGTTACACTGCCTGTATCTTGTTGTTTTCGTCCAATTTCTGTTACATGTTTTTGTTAATATTTTTTTTTAATTTTCAAATAAAAGATTGTTCATTTATTTATTATGTGACATTTAGTCCTCTATATATTTTTTGTTTCATATATAATAATAATAATCTTTACTTATATAGCGCCAACATATTCCGCAGCACTTCGAGGATATAGGTACAGACATTACACATTAAAAGAACTTACAGATGAGACACAAGGTGTGAGGGGCCCTGCTCGTGAGAGCTTACAATCTATGAGGGTGTATGGGTGAAACAAACGGTGAGAAGTGCCAAGTTTACAATGGTCCGGCCATGTTTCATAAATAGGGGGTGGTTTACATGAAAAATGGATGAACCTGCCACCCAGACAGTACATCTATATACAGATAAGTGCCTGTGAGTGCCCTAGTGTAGGGAGTGACAGATGTGTGTGATAGCAGTTAGGGATCTTGGTGGGCCAGACTGAGAAGATGTGTTCTCAGGGTTGTGAATGTGCCTGATCGCCCGCGGTAGCATATTCCAGAGAACTGGTGCAGCACGTGTGAAATCTTGGCGACAGGCATGGTAGGTTCGGATGATTTATGAGTGTAACCTGATATCAGCAGCAGAGCGGAGAGTGGGTCGGGTGGTAGACAGAGACGAGGGAGGTGATGTAGGGAGGTGCAGCGTTGTGGAGAGCTTTAAGGATGAAGGTAATGAGTTTATACTGTATCCTGTACTGAATGGGCAACCAGTGCAGTGACTGACTTAGGGTAGAGGCATTAGTATAGCGGCTGGACAGAAAGATGAGCCTGCCTGCTGCATTCAGGACAGATTGAAGAGGGGAGAGTTTGCACAGAGGGAGATTGATTAGCAAGGAGTTACAGTAGTCAAGACGAGAAATAATAAGGGCCACAATGAGAGTTTGACTTGTTTCCAAGGTGAGAAACTGACTGATTCTGGAGATGTTCTTAAGGTGAAGGTGACAGGAGCGGGCAAGGGATTGGATATATGGGGTGAAGGTTAGATCAGAATCTAATATAACCCCCAGACAGTGGGCCTGCTGCCTAGGAGTAATGGCGGTACCACATACAGAAACAGAAATAGCAGGGGAGGTTGGTTACTAGATGGCGGAAAGACAAGAAGTTCAGTTTTAGTGAGGTTTAGTTTCAGATGGAGAGAGGACATGATGTCAGAGACAGCGGACAGACAGTCACTGGTGTTTTGTAGCAGGGCAGGAGTGATGTCTTGGGAAGAGGTGTACAATTGAGTGTCATCAGCATAGAGATGGTACTGGAAGCCAAATCTGCTGATGGTTTGTCCAATCGGGGCTGTGTACAATGAAAAGAGGAGAAGATCTAGAACTGATCCCTGAGGAACTCCAACATCAAGAGGTAGAGAAGAGGAGGTAGATCCGAAAAAAGAGACACTGAAGGAGCGATCAGACAGGTAAGATGAGAACCAAGAGAGAGCGGTGTCCTGGAGGCCAATGGCACTGAGCATGCTGAGGAGAAGATGGTGATCAACAGTGTCAAACGCTGCTGAGAGATCCAGAAGCAGCAACAAGTAGTTACCCTGAGATTTTGCTGTTAGGAGGTCATTTAAGACTTTAACTAAAGCAGTTTCCATGGAGTGTAGGTTGCGGAAACCGGATTGTAGCGCATCGAGAAGAGAGTTAGTTAGAGAGATAGCGGATTAGGCGAGAGTAGACCAAGCGTTCCAGGAGTTTAGAGATGGTCATATTAGAGACTGGTCGATAATTAGCAGCGAAGGATGGGTCCGGAGAGGGCTTTTTTAGTTAAGGGGTTATGATGGCATGTTTAAAGGAGGATGGAAAGATCCCAGTAGAGAGAGAGAGAGGTTACAGATTGTAGTAAGGTGAGAGAGGACAGCTGGAGAAATGGACTGGACAAGGTGGGAGGGAATGGGGTCACTAGAGCAGGTGGTAGGGCGTGCAAACAAGAGAAGCCTGGACACTTCTTCCTCTGTCGCCGGGTCAAAGGCTGAGAGCAGACTAGAGGAAGTGCAGGAGGGGATGGGTATTACTTGGGGACTGAGATATATTTTGCCGGATATTTTCAATTTTCTCTTTGAAGTGAGTTGCCAGGTCTTCAGCACAGAGATCAGTAAATGGGGCCTGAGCTTTTGGTCTTAAGAGGGAGTGGAAGGTGTCAAACAGGCGTTTTGGGGTTTTGTGGAGTGTTGAGATGAGGGAGGTGAAATAGTCTTTTTTGGCGCAGTGAAGGGCAGTGTGATAAATCCTGCAGGTAGCTTCGACTTTCTCCACAGATGCTCAGCACTCTTGGAGCATCGCTGCAGGAAGCGTGTCTGAGGTGTGTGCCAAGGCTGCCGGCGTCTGACTCTGGTGGTGCGGTGTGTAAGTGGTGCCAACATGTCCAGGGTGGTTGTGAGTTTCATTGTAATGTTTGAAAGCCAGATCAGGACAGGAGAGGAAGGAGATTGGGGGCAGTGAGGACTGTATGGTGTCTGTGAGTTCCTGAATGTTAATGGAGCGAATATTTCGGAATGTGTGATGGGCAAGTTTGTCCAGAGATGGCTGAGAATTAGTAATAGTGAAGGAGATAAGGTTGTGGTCAGAGAGTGCATATGGAGAATTAGTGAAGTTAGAAATTGAGGAAAGATGACAGAAGACCAGATCAAGAGAGTTCCCATCCTTGTGGGTGGGAGAGTCAGTAAACTGCGAGAGGCCAAGAGAAGAGGTTAGTGAAAGGAATTGAGAGGCTGAAGGAGACATGGGGTCATCAATGGGGATGAGAGTGGGCATTTCAGCAGAGTGGAAGTGAGGGAGCCAGGCAGCAAAAGGATCCAGAAACTGGTGGGGTGAGCCAGGCAGTCTGTACACAACTTCGACTCTGATGGAAAATGGCCGAAAGAGTCTCAGGGTGTGGACCTCAAAGGAGGGGAAAGTGAGGGAGGGTGCGGGAGGAATGACCTGGTAAGTGCAGTGTGGAGAAAGAAGTATGCCAACACCTCCACCTGGCCTGTTCTCAGGTCTGGGGGTGTGGGTGAAGTGTAGGCCGCCATAGGTGAGAGTGGCAAGGGAAGCAGTGTCAGATGGCAGGAGCCATGTTTCTGTGAGGGCCAGCAGGTTGAGGGAGTTAGAGAGAAACAGGTCATGAACAGCAGTGAGTTTGGTGACATGACCACTAGTTGATACTTTATAATTTAATTAATAGGAGGTATAGTACACTGTCACTTTTATACCTAGTCCAATATTATTCCTAAGAGCTATTTTGTACCTGTGTATGTAAAGTAATTCAAAAGTATTTTTGTAAATTTTCATCTTTATATTATTTATATTTGGTAACTAGCATCTGCAGGTTCAGATCAGCAGCTGTCATATATTGGAGAGGGAATAGAGGGAAGCAGGAGGAACATCGGATTTATTGAGGCAATGGGCTTATAATTATTTGTCCACTGCTTTCTTTCTTTC
Organism: Phyllomedusa bahiana; assembly: GCA_025379985.1. Taxonomy (NCBI): domain Eukaryota; kingdom Metazoa; phylum Chordata; class Amphibia; order Anura; family Hylidae; genus Phyllomedusa; species Phyllomedusa bahiana. Next base: position 9,645 of record JAODAL010072986.1, on the reverse strand, counting down.
TTTTGAATTATTATTCAAACAGCACAATATGATTTATCGTGTTTGGTCAAACCTGTCATTGTGTGCTGCTCTTAAATAAGACAACTTATATTCATGAAAATGCAAACACAAGTACCCAATATCTGCAGCTAGCTAGGGATTGAAGTCTAGTGCTAATTACTTACACTCAATCCCTACAGCTACACATACACACATCTTATCAGCTATGTTTGCCACTCTCTGTATAATGATAGAAGTGCTCATTGAAGAATATTTCAATCCTATAACCTGGTGTACATATGTATCCAAAAAAGAGTTTCACAAAATAAACATCATAAGTAGAAATATAACAATTCTGTGACATTTTAGAATGCAAAAAAAGGCGTAAAGGGGTTTTCTCATCACCTCAATTGGCTTTTAACATGTAGGGAAATGTAATTGAAGACTATTACCAAGTACATTGCCTTTTTATTTTTCTTTATTCAGGAGATAAAGAAGATTTTATGTACTGCAGGTGTACACAAGTTTCTCTCCCTACTCTTTCTCTTATCTTTTTACTCCAAGCTGACCATGGCGAGTCACTTGCTGATGACTCCTATCTCTAGCACAGGAGCTTGTTTACTTAAGTAAATGACATGTTTTAACCCTTTAGAGCTCTGTATCCTTGTGTACTACAGATTATAAACCTCTTGCACTCATATCAGTGTAACAGAAATAGCTAGGAATACCAGAGCGAATATGCCAATCACTGCTATAGAACCACCCACAGCCTGACCAGGACGTGTGAGTCTGAAGCTGGCTGTGACTCTGTGAAACAGCATGGTGAGACAACCCCTTTAAGTCCAATCAATACAAAGTATCTCCATTATAGCAAAAAGCAGAAACATGACATTTTGGTGTACAGTATGTAGACTATACAGATGTTTCCGACTGGTAAAGTATAGCATCAGAATATACAGCAACAGAATATTAATAATCACCCTGGATATTTGGTAATATAAGTCTATTAGATCACATAAAGAGCAGCAGAATACTAAATACTGAAAACATTCTGTATGCATAGAAGTGGTGCTATGTATACTGTGGCAGAGTGACTGCAGGCAGTTGCATGTTCCTGCCACTAGGTGGTATACAGCAGTATACCTGCTGCAGACATGCCACCAAGAGCCTAGTTTTGTTGTGGGAAGGCAACTATTTGGCGTCAGTAACCATAGGTTACTGAAACAGGTAGCTAGCATGGCTGCTATGCGGCTAGTGATGGGTTGCCTTTCCCGGGACGGTGATTGCATTGGTTGGGTTGCTGTTCCCACGTTCCAGGACAGGCTTTTTGAAAGTTCCTGGAGGCCTGTAGAAGGCCTTGGCCTGCAGGTGTTTGGGGGGTGTGGTTTGCTGCCAGAGGCTGGAGTAGCAAAAGAGCCGAGGAGAGGGCTCTTCCTCCCAGGCTTGAAGGAAGGCTAAAGTGTACTACAAGAGTACAGTGCTGTTGGTACTGGACAGTAGGTCCTGACCGCAGGTTAGTGAGGGACTCACTGATGTGTAGCTAGTGGCTAGACGGCATAGCTGTTTATTTGTGTTATGTGCTGTAACCGAAACCTGTGTTGAAAGAATAAAGCTGGCTGAGACCAGATGTGAAGAGAACCCTGTGTCTGAGTGCCATTTCGCTTATGAAAGCGACGATCCGCACGTTAAGAAACCCCCAGGACGGTCAAAAATGGCGTCCGAACGCAAGTAAGGCGTTACAATACATAGTCTACTATTAGAAGGAAAGCAAACATATCCTCCATACAAACAAAAGGTGCTCACCTGTAAAAATGAAAGCATTGTCATAAATGGAGCTTGCATGTAGCTGTGATCCACAGTTATTTGTACTGGTAGTGACAAGTGGTGTTCATATCTATCTCTCTATATCTTGGCAGCGAAAAGCAGCTGGATGCTGGGAAAGAAACCTTTACCTGAGCCATCTTCAGATGTAGCAAAGCTTAACTTGACAATTAGGCTGTATGATAATGTAGCACAGAATATTATTCCAACTTTTTCATTGTTTTTCAATAGTTTTTTTGTTGAAATCTAAGATCAGATAACAAGGTGCAGCAAGATATAACTGCCAAATAAACTTTGTCACATCCGAACTAGCCTTTTCTGGGACCTCTGCCCCCTTATCTGTTTGTATTAACTAAAGGGTTAAAAGTGTTAGGGTATGTTCACACGGCTTAATTGCGGGGCGTACAGTACGCCCGCAATTACGCCAGGTCTTCAGGAGTCGCGCTGATCGTCGCGTACTCCCACGACATGGGGGGAGAGGGGGTTATTCCACTGGCCCCATAGATAAGCATTACAGGTCAATTATCTTCCTGCTCTTACAATACATATTGTATGCCCGAGGAGAGGAGGTGTAATGCATAGTTCCCTATGAGAACTGTTGATTACTATAATGATTGATGCGCATTTCGCTCGTATTAGAGTGCAGTACGCTCGCAATACATGGCGAAATGCATCCTAAAATAAACCGTGTGAACATAATCTTAGATTTGTTATTATGACAATAATAATACTAGACACTGTGCTAATAATAGGATAAAAAAAAACAAGCAACCACTTTCACGACCTCAGGGTTTTCTTGCTTCTAAAGAGCACTTTCTAAATTACCTTTCTAAGGAGCCATTTTATGTTTGGAGCGGAGTACCTAAACACTTGAATACAGAAACATTAGTTTATTTCCAAACTGCTTTCAGTGATTTATTATTCTCGTGCAGTATAGACACAACCTTCCACTGCAAAGTGTTTCTGAGTTCAGCATCATTATCCTTGGAGAAATTGAATTCCCTGGAGAATACCGGACTCCATTTTTAATTAGTTAATCATTCTATTAAGTTTAACAGCAACAATACATTTAGGCCTAGACAATATACAGCCTGTTGTTAATTTGCCAAAGTGTGATGCAACTGTGACTTCAAGCAAATTAATAACACGCCTGTTTATTTAAGGGACCTGGTGTTTTATCACCTCATTATCTGATCAGCCTACAACATCAACCATATCTAACTCTATAGAACTATAATGAGCCTGGGTGTTTTTTATAGACATAATATAAATCTTGACGAGTGTAACTGTAAGCATTGCAGATTCTTGACAAAGTATTTTTTTACTGTTTCTTGTAGTTTAGTTTGAAAAAATTATCTATAGTGAAGAAAATGTAAATGAAAGGATTCCACTGGGATTGTATGATTGCAATTTTTGTGCATTTTTTAACCCTAATCGACCAATTACAGATATATTCATCAGGAATGGGTGTTTATGTATCATAATGGATAATGGTCTAGCAGACATTGTATGGTTTACCCAAAAGATTGCAGCAGGTGCTCAGTTGTGATAGACAGTAAGGTATATGCCACAACTGCCTGGATCTGAGAAACTCCAATCCTAGCAAGTGTGTGGTAGGGGGTTATGATGGCCTAACAAAGGCTCCAGGTAGAATAAAAGCCTGTGAAAAAGCCCTAATTGTAACAGTCGTTGGTGTAGACTGTAAAGACTGCTGGTGTGTGGATACACTGGACCACCCCACGCGATGGTGTAAGCCACGTCAGTCTAAGGGGTCTCTGGTTTTCAACGAATACCAGAAAGGATGATGGATCCAGCGTTGGATAAAATTTAAGCCATGATTTTATTTCGAATCCACACAGGAGGGTACACACGCGTCGGAAGTTTGTACCCCAAATGTACCCTCCTGTGTGGATTCGAAATAAAATCATGGCTTAAATTTTATCCAACGCTGGATCCATCATCCTTTCTGGTATTCGTTGTTGCATAGCCGTGGCTGGCGGCCAGGATCCGTGCGGAGGAAAGCTAAAAGAGGAGCTGGAGCATTGATTAGAAACCGTACGTGGACACTGTTGGTGAGCTTTTACCTTTCTTTTTTATATTGGTGTCCCTGGTTTTCACCCGAGCCCACCTCAAGGCGGATTGGGCTTGCTGCGGCAAGAGATCCCCAGGTCGTTACCCCTGACGTGACTTGCTTGCGGTGTTGGCTGAGATGTATCAAGGTACAGGCTCGTGGTCAGGGACAGGCAGGAAGGGCAGAGCAGGCAGCAGGTAGGACGTGGTCAGAGGATGGAAGCAGAGGTCAAGATGCAGGATAAGACAATAACGCTAATAACGCTTACTCTAAGGCTCAGGCCACTGTAGATCCATTAGGAAGGTGCAGGAAGTGAATCAAGATATAAGGTCAGCGGCCGGCAATTAGCCAATTACTGGCGTGCTGGCCCTTTAAATCTTACAGAGCTGCCGTGCACATCCCTGTTCCCTAGGTTGGCAAGGAGAGAAGTGAGTATTGTCCAGTAACACGAGTGTGCCCACAACAGCACCCGGCGAGGACACTGCCAGAGGGGAAGGGGTGCATCCGAGGCCCAATGTGCGGACCGTGGGACCAACCGTGACACTAATATTAAAGAGATTTTCCATCTGGCTGTTTCACAGCCTGTTCTTCACAGTCAGCATGAGGTTTCCATTTACTGTTCAGTCTGTGGGTGACTCTACAGAAGTGATTGACATTTCAGCTCTGCTATTCCTAGTTAAAACTATTAGAGGAACATTGGTGATGGAGGGGTTTTAACTACAGGTCTCAAGGCTACAAAGCTCTAAAAGGTTAAAGTTTGTCAGTAAGAGACATAAACAAGCTCTTATGCTGCTGATAAGACACAGAAGGGAGTGACATCACCACCTGGACTGGGCTGCTAGAGCAGAAAGAGTTTATCAGCAGTTTCGGAAACCTTATGTACACAAGCAGAAAAACTGCTCTAAAAGAAAGCAATATCAGAGCAGAAATGTATTTGGTAATGTACTTTATTTACCTTTACCTGTTTAAAACCTAATCAATGTGTTAGGAATATCCGTTTAGCCCAAGCTTGGGCTCAGGATAGAGTCTTTAGTGATTTTTGCCAAAATCCAATTTAATTAATTTTTTTTGCTTTAATTCAAACTCCAACATTCTTGCAAGGGGATACAAAAACAGACACAGACAATAATTGTCAGCAAACAGAATTAGAATACCATGGGTGGACAAAAGGACCACTGTGGGATGCTGATATGATAGAGTTAAGAGACATGTATAGTCCTGACTCCCGACACAACAAGCCTGTGGTGAGCGTGCAAACTTAATTTTCAGATCAGATAAGTTCTTTTAAAAATGTTCTACTCATTTTAAATTTTTAATTACCGTATTTTTCGGACTATAAGGCACACCGGATTATAAGGCGCATTATCAATGAGCGCCTGTTAAGTCTTCTTGGCTCATATATAAGGTGCACCGGATTATAAGGCGTGGCGCATTAAATGAAACAAAGCTCAGACCGCAAGCCAAGCTTCATTCAACACTTTCACAATAACTCTCAACTTGTAAAGTTGTAACAAAAGTCAATACATGTACATATTTCCGTGCCGTATCGCGAAATACGTGTCACACTTAGTGAAGCTTATTTGCAACTGATTTCGGAACGTATTTACGTCGGAAATCCGACGTGACTCAGTTCTGAAATCAGCTGCATGAACATTGCCTTAGTGACACTGATTTGCAACTGATTTGTACCTGATTTCGGACCGTATTTACTTTTGTAAATCAGTTGCAAATCAGTTACAAATCAGTGTCACTAAACTAGCTGTACCTAATACGTTCTGAACAAAGCCTAAAATCCCAATTGAAGAATTGATTCATATATAAGGCGCATCGGACTATAAGGCGCACTTTCGATTTCTGAGAAAATCATAGGCTTTTATGTGCGCCTTATAGTCCGAAAAATACGGTACATTTAAAAAAATTTGCAATAAAAAAAACTGCATTTGGGTAACTACAACTATCAAGGACGATTGTTGTATCCACTGGGAAGTAAACGCTGAATGTTCCTATTGAATGACCGCAAACAAAAATCTTGAAAATCCCGATAAATTGATACGGAAAGCAAATTCGAAAATTATTTTATTATTGATGAATTTCTAAAAAAAAAGTTTATTTTTCTCAAGAAAAAAAAAGCTTTATGATATTTGTATATATGCCAGCTCAGCACATGCTGAAGCTACATTTATTTATATATGACAGGCTACATATTTTAGAACTCAGTAGGAGTGAAACTGTGGTCTATTTTTAATTCTTCATGTTCTATGTATTCTATATAAATACCTCCTGTGGAAAAAACAAATGAAAACACTTCATATATGTCTGCATGTGGAAGCCAAGGAAATACGCTCAAAGTCACACAGTCTCATCCCTGAGCTCTTACATTCATGCTGGCTTAAGCCCCTCTCTGGATTTGTATTTGTTGGTGGGCTTAGGTCTATATTCAAGGACAAGACTTTGATTAACTTCTGTGCTCAGATGATATAATTACCATGTATCGTTGTTATAAATTGTATGTTACACATTGAGTCCTCCAGCTTTAGCCTGATGATAAATGTTATGAAATGAGAAAATATTTATCACTAGGCAATGAAGACCCAGTGCCTAGGGTGGCATGATATGGGAATGAGGTGCTGCCCTGCCAGGGCTGTTAGAACATGAAGAGGTGGTTGTAATTGAGAAACTTGTGTAAACAAGCAGGAAATAAAAACTGCTCTAACTCTAAAATGAAGCAAAATGAAAGCAACAGTGCATTTTGCCTTCGCCTATATTTTTAAAACTAATCAATGTCGTGGGAGTACCTCTTTAACTCCTTAACGACCGCCCACTGTCTTTTGATGGCGGGCATTTCAGGTCGTTCTTCCGCCGTCTTTTGACGGCGCTGCAGACATCGAAGTTTGCGACACCCGTTGCTGCAGCAGCGCTCAGATCGGGGCTGTACTACACAGTCCTGATCCCAGCACAGCTCCTGCGAGCCCCGGGGAATGGGGGAAACCTCTGCTCCCCAGTGCTTTAACCCTTTGATTGCCGCGGATCATCACCGCAGCTCTGTCGGGAGATTGGAACAATCGATGACCCGACAAAGCCCGGGTAACGGCTGCACAGTCAGCCCTGGGGACCTAGAGTGGCCCCAGGGCTGTCTGTGTAAGAAGCCAGTGATCATATCACACTGTGTGCTGTCCTGATCACTGCCTGTGTCAGACTGACACAGATTATAATGTATTAGCATATATGAATATGCTAATACATTACTAAGAGTAAAAAAAAAAAGCAAAATATCTCTCCATTCATGGGATTTAAAAAAAAGGAAAAAACATAAAAGTGTAAAAAAAATAAAAAAAAATATATTTAATAAAAAATAATTGTGCATACATTACACACAAAAAAAACGTACACATATTAGGTATCCACACAACCGTAATGACCTGTAGAATTAATCTAACAAGTTATTAAGTGTTAAATGTGAAAGGTGTAAAAAAAAATTTGTAAGTGAACTTAAACTATTAGTCTACACACACTTGCCACACGGCATATACCAGCTTCCAATCCAGATATGGGGGAGTCTAGTCATAAAAAATCTTTTAAAAAAGCTTTATTGCAAAAAATAGTTAAAACGTGAAGATTACTCTCCACATGAGGTATAGGGTTACAATGGCATTTTTTCAAAAATCACCATACCCACGCCGACGCGTTTCGGGAGAAAACTCTCTTACTCGTGGCTTACTCGTCTCGAATAAAATGAGGCCTCATAAAACTGCGTCATTGAAAAAATAAAAAAGGTACAACTGTTGAAACGCAAGAAGGCAAAAACTAAAAAAATGTTCTGGTTATTAACTACTTTTCAGGTGTTCGGCTTAAGGGGTTAAGGTTTCATTGTGGGATACTAATATTATAGGGTTAAGAGACCTGTATAGTTCTGCCACAACAAGCCCGTGGTGAGTGTGCGAACTTAATTTTCATACCAGGTAAGTTCTTTAAACAAAAATACGATTCATTTAGAATTTTGGACTACATTTAAAAAAATTGCAATTAACTGGGTACCTACAATTATCAAGAACAACTTTTGTATAAACTGGGAAGTGAACACTGAGAGCTCTCACTGAATGACAGCAAACAACAATCTTGAAAATCATGATGACTTGATACAGAAAAGCAAATTGGAAAATTATTATTTTATTATTGTTGAATTTCTATAAAAAAGGCTTATTTTTCTTAAACAAAAACCTTATGCTATTGGTACATACGCCAGCTCAGCAGTTGTAGCTACATGTATTTATATATGACAGGCTACATATTTTAGAACTCAGTAGGAGTGAAAAACTGTGGTCTATTTTTAATTCTTCATGTTCTATGTACTCTATAAAAATTCCTCCTGTGGAAACAACAAATGAAAACATTTCATATATGTCTGCATGCGGAAGCCAAGGAAACACGCTCAAAGACACACAGTCTCATCCCTGCGCTCTTACACTCATGCTGAGTTAAGCCCCTCTCTTGCTTTGTATTTGTTAGTGGACTTAGGTCGATATTCAAGGACAAGACTTTGATTAACTTCTCTGCTCAGATAATGCATTAAACTACAAGCAAAGATGCAATAGCCATGTAAGTTAAACATTAAGGGAGACATGTATGATCGGGTTTTTGACCCTATTATGGCGTAAAATGTGACAAACGTAAGCAGGCTGCCATGTTTAATGCGCCAAACTACTGTGTTAGGTGCATTTTTCGCAGGACTCAACACTTTTTCATGTGCCTAACACGAGGGGGCGTTTAAGGGAGCGTTCTGGGGGGCGTGGCGCACCACACTCGTAATATTAGATACATATAGGCGCATTACTGCTCGAACAGACAGACCTATCTCAATGTGGTCTGCCTAAGCCTGAGGAGTCAAAGTGGAGCTGGATTTGCTGTTAGGGCAAAAAATGTCCCTTATTTCTCAACTTACACCGGTACCATAATAAAATTATCAAACTATATAAAATTAAATCATTTAAATTTAATTAAAAAAAATGTATCATATAAAATGAATATAAAAATATATAATATCCCAAAAATATAAAAATATCTCCTATTTAATTGTATTTAAATTTAATTTGAATCTAAAACTTGTTTTACATTAAATAACCGCTGATGATGTTGTTCAGATTTTTACATTTTTAATTTTTACTACATTAAATTTTAAATTTATTTTTGCTGTTCTCACACTTTATTCTACATACAGCAAGATCCAGCACAGCACAGGTCTTGCTAGGATCAGTACTATAGTTTCTATTCCCTGACATGCTATTCTAATGACTTCTTTTATTTCCAGCCTATCTATAGCCTTTATACATGTTAGGTGCATTACTAATACGCCAATGTTCCATAATGCGGCTAACACACAGGCGAGGCGCGTCAAACTTTAGACTCCATTTATAATCGCATAAAAAACACTTTCATACATTCATGTGCATTATACACTGAAAACGAGACTCGACAATTCCCTTCGAAGCGTCTTCCTTCATACATGTCTCCCTAAGAGTCCTCCAGCTTTAGCCTGATGATAAATGTTATTAAACGTGAAAATATTTATCACTAGGCAATGAAGGCCAGTGCCAGTGCTTAGGGTGTGTAACGAATGCAGGTAGTGGATCCGCTGGACCACCGCAAGCGATGGTGTAAGCCGTACCAGGGGACGGAATCTAAGTAGAACCCGTTTTTCACCAGAGCCCGACGCAAAGCGGGATGTTCTTGCTGCGGCGGAGAACTACCAGGTCGTCCCACTGGCGGCTTGCTTGCGG